>CM069934.1:12269303-12399137 GCA_036172225.1 Cryptocoryne crispatula var. balansae
TATTTTATTAGTCATTTTGTGCATTCTACTTGATTAATAAGGCTACCCCCATCGACATAAGCAAAGGCAAGACGACAAATAGGCAAGGGGGGTAAGCCATGGTACGGATCTAACCTCGTTGTTGAGCATTTCATAAAGAAACACAAGTCGGGGAGGGGGAAGTTTCATCCAACAGGGTATGTTTCTTATCCCTACATCCCTAATATTCAATTTCATTATTATTATTTACCATTTTTTTGAGGCATCCGTCACACTTGACAAGCTTGCAAGGGGCCAAGCCAAAATGTGATATTAACAACCCTTTTGAGTGATATCGAGCAGAAAAAACTAGTGCAAATGATTTCAAAATATACAAAGATCTGATTACACCATCAAGCGCTACAACAATGAAACAAAGTAGCTACAACAGAAGAAAATTAAGCTGCACTACGAGATATCGGTGTCCGCTGCTACCCTCTCCGGTAGAGCAACCACGTGGAGGAGGCATGGTAGTCGTGTACGCAAAGCCGCTGCAGCCACCTTGTTGCAATAACGCTCCGAAGAAGTGGCCAAGAATGCGAAGCACACCACGCTTGTGGCTGCGGTCACTCTACCCTTGCGGCTTTGACCATGGTGACTCCTCCGGCTACGAGCGGCGCCGCCACTCCGATGTGTACCACTCTAGTGGGAGATGCTTTGGTGGGTGTGACTCTAGCCCGACGTGGAGGAATGCCCCGGCGGTAAACATGCAAGGTCGCCTCCACCCGTCTTGCCGCGCACGAACCTGCAGCGCGTAAGTGCATCCGCACCCAAAGAAGACGGGATAGCTTGGCTATTCTGCGCACTCTATCTCCTATAGGGTCCTCTCATGCTGAAGAGTAGAGATCCAAGATGATCATGCAGGAACAAAGGTCGTGTGGGGCTGACCACCAAGTCTCCACCCTCGATCTCCGGGACCGGATGCGAGGTAGAAGATGAAGCAAGGGCACCCTAGAGATTGGAAACTTAGAATGAGAGGAAGAATATGAACCAAGAAAAATCAACAACCGGAATAGAGAACAATGAAAGATACCACTTGCCTCCTTGGTCCTCAGGGCCTCTCTCGCCTCACTCAGACGTTGGTAGAGCTCGACCACCTATTCCCTCGACAGAGAAGGAGGTGAACCCTCGGCACGGGCCTTCCGCTGCGAACAGAAGAAAACACATCAGAGTAAGGCAAGTATATGACGAAAATAGAAATGATGGTCAAGGCAGTGTTTACCTCAATCTCCAATGTGCCAAGAAGAGTTGCCACCTCCTGCGAAAGATCAACGATCTCCGGCCTACGGCCGCGATAGTAGGCCCGAGCCTCTGAGGAAATGTCATGAAGGTCATAAGAGAACAACAATATAGAATTGAAGAAAGGAAAAAACATTTACACGACCCTCGGGGATGAATAAATGGCCATACACCACCTCGTATCGGTGAAGAGTAGTCTCGGCTGTCCTCTACCTAGCCAATAACTACCTCGCCGCCTTCATACCATAGTGTGATCGAGGTGTGGTACCTCTCCACCCGAGTCCACGGGGAGGAGCTGGCGTCTAGGACGGGCCCCGACTAGAGGAAGAGAGGGAGGAGCTCCAACCGGATTCTGCTCTAGGCCATGGGTGTGTGCCAAGAACCGAAGCCAAGCGGCGCCGGCTCGTTGACACATATGAGGTGTAGATCGCGGCCGAAGACATGACCAACCTAAGCAATCCAAGGCTGGAGATGGTCATCGGTCATAAGATATGGTCGCCAACACACACAAGCATGAAGCAAAATCACAATTATCAATTCACCGGAGAAGAATAGTGATGAACTAAGAACATACCTTAGTGTATGGAAAGCGGAGCTTCTGCACACGAATCGAAGCCAGCTAGCTCCGATGGCTCTCAGTAGGGCGGATGGGCTCCAGTGAGCCATCAGAGGGAAGAGGTCAGGGTAGGACTGCTATGCCCGGCCCAAGGGGAAGTAAAGGTAGCTCCGAGCACCGTAAAAGACACAACTCTTCGAAACGCGCGGAGACAAAGCGAAGCAATACAAGGAAAGGCAGCTAAAAGTCACCTAGAGAGAAAGAAGAGAGGTGGCAAGCACCGAAACACTGCCCTCGAGGGCTGGAGGCACGCGAATAGATGGGCGAGCAACGTTGACCCCCACGCGTACGTGCCAACACGCTCTAAGTCAGCAAGCAAAGGAAGGAACCGTAGATGGATGTGCTCCATCTACGATCCCAATAGAAGGCACCCGAAGAAGAAGAGGAGGAAGCGGCTCAAGTCTATGTACGCACTCCAAGGAGCCGGTGGCAACTCGGTCAATGCCGCCGCAGCCTGGCCGACCATGCGGTAGAAAAAGTTGTCCTGGCTCTCCCCAAGGACATCCTCGGCATCTACCAGGCCTACCATCTCACCAGCCTCTAGTATGGTGACGGTGCGTAGGCCATCCTCCGGGTCGAACTCGGAGCTCATATGTGAAAAGGGCCCGGAACTCCGGTGAATAATCGGAGAAGAGGTGGCACACACCACCGGCCTACCGTAAACACGGAGACCGGTGATGTGTGCAACATCCGCTTTAGAGAGGGCACCATGTGCCCTAGGGGAATAGAAAAATGAAAGAGTCCGGGTCCCGAGGACTCGCGAAGGACACTGCATCAGTGGTAGGTCCTCCCAAAAAGGAGTCACCCAGAGGATGGGCCCAAACCCCATCTCCTCCAACCGAACCTGCTGGAAGTCTGGTAGGCCGAGGTAGGCGACGTGCACCAAGTCCCACGAGATCCAAGATTTTATCCGTGCCTACAAGAGATTCATTTCATTAGTTCACTCGATTTTATTGTCAAAATGCAAAGGAACTAATCAATAAGTGTAGGACAAAAGAAAACGTACCTCACGAACTGGCGGGAGCTCGAGCTCCTCGGAATCAGAGTCATGGAGGCGAACGCATCTCGGCATCTACACCAAAAAGGAAAGTTAACATCAAACATTGTTAGAAAGGTTTTTCATAAAAAAAAGAAAAAATAAAAAAATGGCCGAACGCGCCCTCCCCCTGATTAGTGAGGGTGGGCGCGCTGAGCGCGCCCTGCCCCCTTTGGAGAGAGGGCGTGCGTGTACCATGCCCTCCTCTTGGAGGTGCGGTCAGCGTGCCCCCAACCGAGGCGCGGTCGGCGCACCCGGGGTGAGGGTGCGGTCAATGCCCTGTGTTGACCGCACACCCCTCAACAATTCAATTCTTATTTTCACGATAACTTATTCAAATGAACTCGGAATTGCATGAAACTGGAACCAAAACAAAGAGCAATTCTTGTAACGAGTGCGACCTTGGACGGCATCTCAAACTCCGAAAATGAGCTGGAACTTTGGAGCTTCTAGGCAAGGAGAGATAGTGTGTAGGAAGAAAAGAAAGATTCTTACCCTCAAGAGGTATTTATAGAGGCATAAAAATGTGAAAATGAAAGAAATTTGAAAATGTCACCCGGGGTTCACAAAATTGAGTTGATCTTGATTCCACCGAAAGAATCTCGATCGACGCGCGGATTTGCCGGAATAATTTTGTGAAGAAAAATCCTCTTTAAATTCCCACCAAATATCCCACTTTTCACATAACTTTAAATGTCTCAGGTCCTAAATTAGCTAGGCATATTAATGTTCTTATCATCATTAGCTAACATTTTTCTAGTGACAAGATAAAATTCTAGGCATTTCTTAGCCTGAAATGGCTAAAAATGTATTTTTCATGGCCAAAATTGATAAAAATGCCAAACATTTCAGAAGGCACCATGTTGTTCAAAAAATTGAACCAATCAAGGAGACACTGAAAGAAAATTCATTGGACTCATGGTTGTAGACACGCCAAATTGGCACGATTCGGAGCCCCAGACTCTTATTCCATAGGCGATATTCTTTTTTTGACCGTTACCTAATTCGGATTACCTCGTGGACATGAGCTAAGGACATTGGTGGAGCCCCTCGCAAGTTGAGAATGGACCAATGATTTCTGGAATGATGCCGAAACCTTCAAGTGAGAGCCGCGCGTGAGCGTAAACACACGAAGCTTTGCTCGATGACCGACCTTGAATGGTCCATAATTGAAGGTCTCGAGAGTCCCGCATGTGTTCCGTAACATTCGGGGTTTCCGAGAAGTCAATTCGGTAGGCGTCGGTCAATGACGGCTTTCGTTACGGCCTTTTCGATGCAGACCGACACGGCTATCACGGACCACACGTTAGGCCTTTCCGGTCATCACCGGGTCTTTTCGGGTCATCTGGGTCGATTCTAGCCGAATATTTTCATCAATCATGGCCATACATCCGGTTCGGTCAATTTTAGGGTTTCGCGGCTTTTACGACTTTCGATTCACGTTTACCGGGTTAATCTCAGATTTTTCGATGACTTCGGGTTTTCTGATCATACCGGACTTTTTCGGTCATCATTTTAAGTCATCCCGAGTTGACCCAAGATTTCTCAACCGGAACTATGCTCTTTCGGAACTTTGCCCCGGGTTTCAGCTTTCCGCGAGAGGGCAAACCAGTAGAAAGCCCCGTGCGAATGTCTCGGGAGTCATGCTGGCTGGTTTACCGACTTGAGGAGGTGTGGTTGAAGGTCCTCTTTCCAACGCAACAAATGGGAGCTGAATCGGACATCCCGTTTGCAAGATACAGCTCGCGGAACGCGCGCGCAGGAGAGAGAGTCTACCGCACCCCCGCTCCCTTTGAAAAGGGCCTGCGCGCCGTCAACATGAGGGCACGCCCTGTGCGCCCTCAAACTGGGGGTGCGCCCTGCGCGCGCCCGCTTCCTTTGAAAGGCAGGGGTGGGGTCGGTTTTCAAAAATCAGAAATTGCCCCGATTAGCACCTTCTAAACCGGATTTTTGGAAGGTTTCCGCGGATGATTTTCGATTATTTGTACCACGCCCCCAGTTCAGGGGCGCGTTACGTATGTCAAGTCAAGTTTTAGCAATTTCTGGAAGTTTCCGGCGAATTTTAGCAGTGAGACGCGTAACGCGCCCCCAATTTCTTTGAAATTGGGGGCCGTGTAGACCGCGCCCCTGAAGTGAGGGCGCGCCCTGCGCGCCCTTTGTTTGAGGGCACGCCCTGCGCGCCCTCGTTCCCTTTGAAAAGTGAGGGCGCGGTCGGTCCAATTTCCATTTTTTGCACCGGCTTCCTTCCCCTATAAATTGAGGGTCATTCTCAACGACCCAAGGTTAATCCCCCGTGCCCAGCTCATCCATAGGTCGTCCAAGCTCTTCTCCAAAGCCATCCTGACGTCCAAAGGCGATCCGACATTGAGAGATCGATCCCGAAGTGAAGGAGAAGGCTCAATCCGGGCGTTCTGCATCAACCATCTTCATCGACTTTTTCAGAAAATCTGGGACTTCTTCTGCGAAAGTCTTCAACATAGAAGTTGTTCCTCCCTTCGTCTTCTTTCATCTCCAACTTACGGCACTCAATTCTGACTTTCCGTTTGTTCGTGGAGGTTTCTGTACTGAGGGCGCGCATCCAGGTTCTGTTTTCCACATCCACATACTTTCATAATTTTTAAAGACTTATACACGAAGATTTAGGAGAAATCACCAACATAGGAACTCTTCCTCACCAAGTCCTCTGTCTACTCCAACAAACGTCACTCGATTCTGATATTGGGGTCGTCCGTAGCATTCTCTGCACTAAAGTCACGCCAGAAGGGTGCAAAGCTACCCGAACCGGCTTGTTTTACTCATCTCGGCTTCAACTCAAGTCGTTTCATCTTATAAGTTTCTCTTAACTCTGTTTAATTACTGTTTTAAAGCATCTTTTAGTTCATTTGCATCATTTTTAAATAATCAAAAATACACAAAAAAGGGGTTAGGGCTCGCCCCAATCCGGTGAGTTCGATTCCAATTGCTTCTTTGTTTCATCTCTTTTTCTATAGTTTCTATACTTCCCATAGTTTTAATCAGCTTTTTCACTTGATTTAATGTTCTACTTGCACGGAGTCTTTCAAGCTAGCATCGGTTGGAGACTCTTCTTCATCGGCCGGCCGAGGAAGAAGAAGGTTGAACCCATCTCTTCCGTGCTAAGGTACACGGTCTCCCGCGCTAAGGTACACGGTCAAATCAACTCATCTCTTGTTTTTATTCCATAAAGCGGAGCCCGCGGCTCATGGCAACCACCTTTTATTTATGTTTTAATTTCATCTCCTCCTCACTCTCCTCCCACATGACCCGAACCATCTCCGGTGCTCGAGCGCCGCCGTGAGATGAAAGTTCGGGGATCAATGTGAGTGTGGGATCGAGGTGAGGAGTCTTTACCGCTTTTCCGAGTGTTTTTCGATTCACTCCCCTTTTCCCCAATTCCATCTTTCACCTTCTCTTGAGGTGCCAATATGGAACCCATTTTTCTGGAGTCGACAATGGTTAGCTCTGAAAATTTTGTTAAAGAGAAAAGACAATTTAAAATAACAGGCCATATTCATCATAATTGTCAACGTCTGTCCTATAATTTTCTAAAACAAAGCAAATTTTCTTTGAATTTTCACTCAAAACTGTTATATAAAAGTTCATTGTTTATTCAAAATAACCACAACATGTCTGACAAGCTAAAGCAAGAAATGAAGAATCTCAGGAAAGCAAAAACTTCAACTCAGAGATGTAGCGGTACTTCCAACCAAGGTCATCCTCAATCAGGAGGCCTGGGCGGTGTCGACTCCAGAAATAGGTTCTGGATCGGCACCTTAAGAAGAAGGTGAAAGATGGAATAGGGGAAGGGAGTGAATCGGAAAACACTCGAAAAGCGGTAAAAGTCCTCACCTCAACCCCACACTCACATTGATCCCCGAACCTTCATCTCACGGTGTCGCTCGAGCACCGAAGATGTTTTAGGTCATGTGGGAGGAGAAGGAGGAATAAATGACTTAATGCATGAGAAGATTGACGGAGTGCTTGCCAGGAGCCGCGGGCTCTGCTTTATGTAATGAAAATAGAAAGAAGTTGACTGTGTGTACCTTAGTGCGGGAGATGATGTGTGGGTTCAACCTTCTTCTTCTTCGGCCGGCCGATGAAAGGTACAACTTAAAGACAATGAAAACAAGTGAAGAAATGAATTAGAATTGAGTGAAGTGTAGTAACTGAAGTAAGAAGATGTGAAATTAGCAATTGAAATCGAACTCACCGGCTTCGGGGTGAGCCTTAACCCCTTCTTTGTGTTTTTAGTTATGTAAAAATGATGAAAATGAACTAAAAGATGTTCTAAAATAGTAAATAAACTGAATGAAATGTGTTAAAAAGAACTTATGAAGTGTATTGGCTTGAGTTGAAAGCAAATTGGTTAAAGAAGGCCGGTTTGGGAAGACTTGCACCCTTCTGGCGCGACTTTGGTACAGAAAATGTTATGGACGACCCCGATGTCGGAATTGAGTGCTGTTTGTCTCTATGGATGAATAACTCAGAGTGGAAGAGATCTTATGTTGATAACATCTCCAAAATCCTTTTTTAGAGGTCTTTAAAAATCTTTAAGTGGGCTAATATCGAAATAAAGAACCTTGATGCACGCTCTCAATGCAGAAATCGCCACAGACAGAAGGCAAGTCAGAATTGAGTGCCTCTAGTTGAAAATGAAAGAGGACGAAAAGAGGAAGAATTCTTTTGTTTAAGACTTTTGCAGAAGGAGCCTCAAATTTTCTACAAAAGCTGATGAAGTTAGGTTGCTGCAGAACGCACGGATCGGGCTTCTCCTTCACTTCGGGATCGATCTCTCAACGTTGGATCGGCTTTGGACGCCGGGATGGCCTTGGGAGAGAGTTTGGATGACCTTAGGACAAGCTAGGCATAGGGGGTTCAACCTTGGGTCATTGGGAATAGCCCTCCATTTATATAAAATGGAAACCGGTGCAAAATAAAGAAACTGGACCGACCGTGCCCCCACGTTTCAAAGGAGGTGAGGGCTCGCAGGGCGCGCCCTCAACCTGGGGGCGTGCTGGGCACGCCCTCACCCTGGGGGCGCGGTCTGCACGCCATCCTGTTTCAAAGGAGGCGGGGGCGCGCTACGCGTCTTATTGCTAAAAATCATCGGAACCTTTCGGAAATTGCTAAAATTCAGACTTAATAAGATGAATGCACCCCCGACCCACGGGCGCAGTCAAAATAATCGATAATTAATGGCGGAAACCTTCCAAAAATACAGTTTGGAAGGTGTAAAATGGAATAATTTCTGATTTTCGGAAACTAATCGCGCCCCCGCGTTTCAAAGGAAGCTGGGGCGCGCAGGGTGCGCCCCCAGGTTGAGGGTGTGGTGACCCTCCCATTTCAAAGGGTGCGGGGGCGCGGTACACTCTCTCTCCTACGTGCACATTCCATGGGTCGTAACTTGCAAACGGGATGTCCAATTCGGCTCCCGTTTGTAGCGTTGGAAAGAGGGCCTTCAACCACACCTCCTCAGTCGGTAAAGCAACCGCATGACTCCCGAGATGTTCTCATGGGGCTTTCTCTTGGTTTAGCATCACACGAAAAGCCAAAAACCACGGCGAGAGATGCGAAAGGGCATGGTTCCGATCGAGGAACCTCGGGTTAACTCGGGATGACTTAAATGATAACCGAACAAGTACGGTATAGTCGGAAAACCTGAAATCATCGAAAAATCCGAGATTAACCCGGTAATCGTGAACCGAAGCTCGGAAAAGGCGAGAAACCATAAAATTGACCGAAACGACCGTATGGCCCGGGTTGATGAAAATATTCGGCTAGGATCGACTCGGATGACCCGAAAAGACCTGGTGATGACCGGAAAGGCCTAACACATGGTTCGGGATAGCCATGTCAGTACAGATCGAAAAGCCATAACGAAGAAACTGTTATAGACTAATGTCTACCGAAATGACTTGTTGGAAACCCCGAATGTCACGGAACACACGCGGGACTCCCGAGATGTTCAAGTATGGACCATTCAAGGTCGATCATCGAGTAGGCTTCATGTTTTCACGATTTATGCGTGGCTCTCGCTTAAAGGTTATGGCATTGTTCCTGAAATCATTGGTCCATTCCCAACTCACAAAGGGCTCCACCAACGTCCTTAGCTCATCTCCACGAGGTAATCCGGATCAACTAATCGATCAAATAATAAGTATCACCAATGGAAAAGGAGTCTCGGGCTCCAAATCGGGCCAATTTGGCATGTCTACTACTTGCCTCGCCTTGATGTCAGCTTTATAAGGGAGTGGCATGTAGCGGAGCGGTGTGAAATGTAGTAAAAGCGTAGCGAAGCATAGCGAAGCGAAGAGAAGCGTAGCGAAGCGTAGTGGAATGTAGTGAAGTGAAATGGCGATGAACTAAAAAGGTGGCATCAAGGTGTAGATATAGACACGCTCAACGACCAAATTCGGCAAGACAAATCTCCTCAAGTCTCCTGGTCAACTGCCATGTTTCATTAAGTCTTCTTATGTTCGAATGGTAAGAGATGTGCCATTGGAACGAGAGAAGAATAGCCAACCCCCAACGCGGTGGGGAGTCCTCGAAACATGGGTTCGTAGGTTCATCATCAGTTGGTAACCCGATCTTTGTTGTGTTCCTATACTATGATTGGTTAAAATTTTAAAAAGTGATTCATTTTGATAAATAAAAGAATACCAATCGAGCACATTCAAGCTCTCAGATTTATTTAAGTCTTCCAAGAGACAATATTTGATTCGGAATGGAATAATCTCAAATTCCAAAAGGCAAGTGTTGAAGCATAGACCGTGAAGATAATGGTGATGCGAGTTACGATCAAATAGGATGCCCTTGGTAGGATGAGTTGACTGCCACAGTGGGATGAATAGCAAGAATAGTGTTGTAGTGGCCACAGTGGTGATAGAAATGTAAAAGTTGGAGGCACAAGGTGATTACTAAACACGGTGGGATTTAACAGACATGGTGGGATATTAGAAAGATCGGTGGGACAAACACGGTGGGATTAGAAAACACGGTGGGATTCAGAATGATCAGAATTAGGATAAATGATGGGAGAACATCCCTGGTAGGGTTCAGAGATATCCTGACAGAGGTAGAAGATTATGAATGAATGTATGCAATGACAATGAAAAATGCAATGACACTAATAGTACATGATGCATGCTGGGCTCAAGAAAAAAAACAAGACTTGTTTAACTGATGATTGAAGATATAGATTGTCTATGAGGTCAAGATACCCATTCAAGAACCATCGTCCCTCACAACACAATGTTGGCCTATCCGTGAGCACAAAGAATGACCCGACCATCATGGATTTTGATGAAGGGGATCTCGGGCCTGGTCTTCTTTGCATTCACCGTCTTCAACGTCAATGCATAAAATAAATAGTAATGCACCTAATAATGCTAAGAAAGGAAATGATAATGGTGAGTTTACAATGTGATGACATGCATTCTCACAAAAGAGTTCATGTGTCCTAATGAGGACACATAGTGAAAGTTCCTCGGCAAAGTTGAGGCTGCGGTGATGATAACACCTCCTCCTAAGAATCCTTAGAGGAGGGAAGTGGTGAGCATCGCCTTGCTGTGCAATTCTCCTTGTTTGTTCTTTGTGCCTGAAACACTCGAAAAACTAGATTAGAATGCCAGTATGGCTTATCCTCTTTGCAAGTTGCAGTATGTCTTGAACTTTGTCAAGGGGTGTAGCCTTCTTAAGGGTGTAAAAAAAATAAAGCAGCAAATATGCAATGAAATATTTGAAACATGAGAGACTAAGAATAAATATGAATATAAAGATGAGAATTAAAACCAAGCATGGTGATGAAAAAAATTTTTTGAAAATTTTGTTGGAATTTGAAAAGAAGTTTAGTTAAAATTTTTTTGGGGGGATTTTGAAATTATTCAATTTTTTGTAGTTTTGAAAATACTTAATTTTTTTGGAATTTTGAAGATATTCAACTTTTTTTTGGAGTTTTTGAAAATATTTTTTTGGAGAGAAAAAAAATCAATATTGACACAAGTTCTCATCACTTGGTTGTTATTCTAGGCTCACTGGTAGATACCATGTGCAAAATAGGGTTCCTTACCTAGAATCTTTTTTTGACCTTCAACTTTTGATCAGCTAGAGTTTAGCTTTGATTTGGTTGGTCCACCCACACCACAGGGGGTTAAGAATGAAGAATTGATAAGGAAGTCCTTGATAGGCTTTGGAAATGTCGAGAGGGATTTCCCTCCTCACACCTAATTGCCCATTGGGGTTCGGCCTCTTCGGGTCTTTTCTATATGTGGCACTCATTTAGACAAGTCTTTGACACTGTGGGGTCATTGCCCATCTTTTGGTGCCTTTTTTCATTTACTACTTTTAAGGCACTCATTCAGACAGGCCCATATTTGTTTAAACATGTGGGGTTCATTGCCCATATTTTGACACCCTTTTCTTTTGAGAAGTTTGACCATTCGAGACGGCCTCCTACTAAGAAGGTGGATGCTTTCGATACTCTCCCCCTCTAGCCCCCTTTGCCTATCTTGGACCGAACAGAAGAGAGAGTAGGGTGAGGGTTTTCCTTCCACCTCCGAGCCTTGCCTAGCTTCTCTCGGGTGTGCCGACTACGAAAATTCGACGGGGTCCTCTCCTTTTCAGGGAAGTCCGTGAATCCAGATCATCACCTCAAGAGGGGATGAGAAAAGAAAGGAATAAAGATTGGAAAGCAACTCTCACCTCGATCCCACACTCACATTGATCCCCGAACTTTCATCCCTTGGCGTCGCTCGATCACCAAAGAGACGGTTCGGGTCATGTGGGAGGAGGGTGAGAAGGAGGAAATTAAGACATGTGGGCGCCGAGGCTGTGGGTTCCGATTTATAGAATTAAAATGACCGTGTGTACCTTAGCGTGAAGAATGTGAGTTAAAGCTTCTCCTTCTTCGGCCGGCCGATGAAGAAGAGTCCTCAACGCGGTGGGTGCTTGATATTCTGTGCAACTAGATAAATAAACAAATGAAAGAGACTATTAGAACTAGACAAAGTGGAGTATATGTAAAGAGAATAACAAAAAACACACAATTGACTAGAAACTGACCGGATTCGGGTTATCTCTAACCCACTTTTTTTATTTTTGGATAAACAGACTAAAAGTAATGCAAAAAAATGTAAAAAAATGATAATAGGATGGAGAATCACTAAACAAAGAGATAAGAAAAAGAACTAAAAGATTCTGAGTTGAATAGAGAAAGATATAGCCAAATCTGGGTTGTCGAAAAAGCCGAGTAGCAGTCCAGGATCTACCAGGCGCGACTTTTCTTCTGCGCTCGTCACGACCAGCCCCGACCTTGGAATCAAGTGAAGTCGATTGTAAACTCAAGAAGACTTGGAGAGGAAGAACTTTGATGAAGAGAGCTCAGGTAGAAGATTTCCACACACTTTTGTAGAGGCCGTAGAAGAGAGACCTGGATGATCACCTGCAGAACAGCCTTCCTCTCTCTTGAACCGACTTTTCTCTCTCTAAAAACTCGAAATTATCTCTCTAAAAATCACAAAATCAATTCAGGAGGAAGTTTGGATGTCTTGAGATGCCTGTGGGGTCGTGCTCATGCCTTTGGAACGACCGGAATCAGAGTTAATTTATAGGAGAACGAGCAGCGTTATCAAGGCTAAAAAATAGGGGCCTTGCGCCCCACCCCTGGGCGCATGCGCCCTGGTGCAGGGTGCATGCACCCCACTGAGGGGCGCATGTGCCCCCCAGTGAGGGCGCATGGGCACAAATCCCGAAAAAGTTGGTCTTATCCGATCGGCGGTTTAGTGGTAGAGTCCCGGTGAAAAACTGGGTCCCTCGTGCCTCCAAGGTGGGGCGCATGTGCCCTCAAGTGAGGGCACAAAGTCACATGCCTCACTGGTAGGGCACATGGGCACGGGCCCTGGGTCCCTGGGCGCATGTGACCAGGAACCGGGCGCATGGGACTGGTTTCGCGCGTCCTTCTTCCGGAAGCCATTGCGAACACTCCCGAACTCGGAATTCGACGCCATTTGTTGTGTTGGAAAGATAACAGGCCGAAGAAGCTTTCTATAGCATCGGATCAGCCATCACACCCTCCAAAACTTCAGAATTTTATCCGGAAGTTAGGGCAGTGAACAGAAGATCCGATACAGATCAAAATGACTCCGACGGCAAACCGGAAAGGCACGATATGCAAAAAAACTTGTTCGGGGTGTGAATATGACCATAACCTTCAATGCATCATCATTAGGCATTGGTCATTCAGCCAACTTCCGTTTTACATGATTTACGTGTGGCTTTCGCTCGGAAATTATGACTTTTTGCGGAAAACATCAGAGAACGTCCGATTTCGTTCGGCGAAGCTCCAAATCAACTTTTAAAAACCCGGCATCATTCTAAGGTCAATCACACATGTTACCCTATAGAACATGAGTTTTATGCTCTGAATTAGGCGAATTTGGCGTGTCTACAGCTTGCCTCGCCTTGATGTCGGCTTTTAAGGGAGTGGCATGTAATGAAGCGGAGTGATTCGAGTGAACCGTAAGGGAATGCAAGTGAACGTAGATGAATGTAGCGGAATGGAATGGTGATGGACTGAAAAGGTGGCATCAAGGTGTAGATATAGACACGCTTATCTACACGATCCGAAGAAATGAATCTCTACGAGTATTCTAGATCGCTTTCATGTTCAATCAAAACGTCATATAATTGATCGGGTAAAAGACATGCCCTTGGCACGATAGATGAAAAAGTAAATGATAAAGGATAAAAGGATGTAGCCAACCCACAGCGTGGTGAGGAGTCCTCGAATTGGTAGGTTCATCATCAGCCAGCAACCCGAACTTTGCGGTGTTCTTGTACTGTGATGGGCTAAAGTTTTTAAAAGAGAAATTGATCTTAAAATGAAAAGAATACCAATCCATCATATTTGGAATCTCCAGTTCATTCAAGTTTCACCAAAATACTTAGTTTAATTCTGAGTGGAATAATCTCAAGTTCTAAAAGGGTTCATTTAAGCATAACAAAATTGCTCGGGTATCGTGAAAACCATGAATCACGCTCTGGTAGAAAACCCGGTATTCGGAAAACGACAAGACAGATTTAAGCCATAGTGGGTTTGAAAGATAATGGTGGGACTAACATAGAATAAAGGGACATAAGAAACAATGGCATGACAATTGCCATGACACGGTGGGATAAAATAAAAGACACGGTGGGATAAAAGAAAGGACAGAATAAAACATGGTGGAATAAAAAGAAAGGAATAAAACATGAAGAGATAAAATTGGTAATGATGAAAAATGAAAAGGAGATGGATGTGAAAACATAAAAAATTATGTAGAAAATAGTTGAAGATATAGATTGTCTATTGGAGGTCAAGACACCCGATTAGGAACCATCGTCCCTCCAATTTTCAATTTTGGCTTATCCGTGAGTGTGAAGAAATGACCAAGCCGTCGTAGATTTTGTTGAAGGGGACCTCGGGCCCAGTCATTTTCACTCTCAAGGTCTTCAACATTAATGCATATAATATGTATCAAATGGACCTAACATAACTAGGTGACAGATAGTAAGAGTGATGTGAAGTGCAAAAATGCAATGATGGTGATGATGTAAGATTGATGAGAATGTGGATTTGAGTGAAGTCTTCAGGCGTGGTCTATCGACTTGCATCGACTGCCTGATTCATCAGCATCTCTGGTCCATCCTTGTCTTTCCTTCTGACGGAATACAGCACCACGATAGGTAGCGCTTCCTCTCTTTTCGCCGCAAGGTTGGCATGACGTTCCTTGGGGAACACTGATCTCGCCAATTCACCTGTTAGGACTAAAAAGGTTGCCTGCACATTTCTAGTTAGTACCCGACAGACAGAATTGTCATATGAATCAGATTGTTCATGAAATGATCAATTGAAGATTTTACTATTTGAACCATCATTTGGATGTCAAAACAACATTTCTAATGATGGTTCCTTTAGAAAACATGTCACTTTTAACATTATAGACAATTTTTGATTTTTTGAGATTTTTCTGAATTTTTTGAATTTTTTTGTCCATGTGCCCCCGATCGGGGGCACCTGGCCATGCACCCTGGGGTGGGGCACCTGGCCATGTGCCCCCAGATGAGGGCACATGCGCCCTGAGGCTAATTTTTTTTTTTTAGAAAAAAAATGTACCTAATGGCCCTTCTCTTTTGCTTCTTCAGCCCCTGCAAACACTTAGCAAAGATGGTTAATTTTTCATCATGACTCATTCCTTTGCCTGTATATCGTTTGCCTTGATTTTGAGTCAAAGGGAGGAGCCTTCTTAACAAGGTGGAATAAAACAAATGACTAAAATGAATTGGTGGTAAGGGTTGAGAGAACTTACCTGCCGTGGTGTGAATCTTCTCCTCTTCTACATTGAAATGCCTGAAACACTTGATAGAAAGGGGATTAGATCTTCACCGTGACTCATCCCTTTGCCTATTACGGTCAACTTTGACTTAGGTCAAAGGGAGAGCCTTCTTAACAAGGTAATTAAAGTAAAAGGATATGCAATGCAGGAATGGAAATATGCATGACAGTAAAATAAACATAGATGCAACTAAGGCAATGATCATGACTAAGCAATTTTTTTTTGGGTTTTCTTGAAAACAATAATTTGGATTTTCAAAAGTATTCAATTTTTTTGGATTTTTGTATATTTTTTTGAATTTTTGAAATATTCAGTTTTTTTGGGTTTTTGAAATATTCAATTTTTTTTGGGTTCTTGAAATATGCAATTTTTTGGGTTTTTGAAATATGCATTTTTTTGTGGATTTTTGAAACATGCATTTTTTTTTGAAATTTTGAAATATGCAACTTTTTTGTGGAGAAAATGCTGATATTTGAGACAGTTCATCGGTCTTTGGAGTTTGTCAAGACTCAAGTGGTAGATGCCATGTGCAAAAATAAAGTTCCCTACCTAGAATCCTTCTAACCTTCTTCCTTTGTTCGGCTTGGATTCCACCTGGATTTGGTCGGTTTACCCTTCCCTAAGGATTTAAGGAGGAAGAGTATAGAGGAAGTCCTTGAAAGGGTTTGAAGATGTTGAGAGGGATTTCTCTACTCTCACTCAAATTACCCATTGGGGTTCGGCCTCTTTGGGTTTTTTTTTTCTCTTTTCTGTATGGCACATATTTGGACAGGTTTTTGACCCGTGGGGACATTGCCCATCTTTTAGTGCCTTTTGCCTTGACTATCATTCTGGGTACTCATTCAGACAGGTTGATCATTTTTCTTTTTTGCACCCTTTGAGACGGCCTCCTACTAGGGTGGGAGTGTTTTCGATACTACCCCTCTCTAATCTTCTCTCCCTATCTTGGACCGAGTAGAAGAGAATAGGGTAAGGGTACTCCTTCCATTTCTAGATTTCTGCCTTGCCTTTCGCAAGTGTCGGGTTGTCTGGATTCTAGGATCGAGAAGTGTTGTGTGTGTAGGATGGTACATACCCTTGACTTCTCACGAACAACCTAGGATCGATGACTTGAGATTATACCAATGGTTTCTCCATTTTTATGGAAAGTACTTTTTGAGGTAAACTCCATTCCAAGGATGATTCAATTTTTCTCCATCTACATTAGTCAATTCATATGCATTACCTAGATACTTTTCAGTGATTACAAAAGGCCCTTCCCAGTTAGGTTGCAACTTGGAGCGGGGACCCCCTGGCTTAACGAATATGCGTTTGACTACCATGTGACCAATTTCGAACTTTCTCTCGACCACCCTCTTTTGATAAAACCTTTTGAGTCTATTCTGATAAATCCGGGCATGCTCGGCGGCGGCTAGCCTTCTTTCATCCAAGAGTTCAAGCTGTGCAAGGAGAGATTCTCTTCTCTCATCAACAGGAATATCCCTGTCGAGCTGAACTCGGAGAGATGGAAGTAATACTTCGTAAGGAACCACTGCTTCCATCCCATATGCCAAAGCATACGGGGTTTGTCCAGCGGGAGTCCTTACAGAAGTACGATAAGCCCATAGAGCATCTACAAGCTTATCAGGCCAGTCGGCAAATTTGCTAGACTTACAAGATTTCTTGATGATTTTGATTAAGGTCTTATTAGTAGCTTCTGCTTGACCATTGCCTTGAGGATAGTATGGTGATGAATGATGCAATGAAATGCGATACCTATTTCAAAGATCACGCAGATCTTGAGAAAGAAATTGTGGCCCATTATCGGTGACGATGTCGCTGGGGATCCCGAACCTCCCGATGAGCAGCCTCCAGCCCCGCTAGCATGGCTTCATACTCAACTATGTTGTTGGTTGCTGGAAAGTTAAGCTGAAAAGCCTGTGGAATGGTGACACCTTCAGGTGAAAGAAGAACAATACCTATCCCTCTACCATGAGAGTTCAGAGCCCCGTCAAAATATAATGTCCAAAGATTGGAAAATCGGACTGACATTAGTTCGTCATCCGGGAACTCCGACCGGATTGGGTCAAAGACGGGTATGGGATGATGGGCAAGGTGTTTAGAAATAGCATAACCCTTGATTGCCTTCTGTGGGACATAAGTGATATCAAATTGGGATAAGAAACTCTGCCATCGCCCTAACCGATCAGTCAAAACTGTCTTCTCTAATAGAAACTTAATGGGATTGATACGAGCAATGAGCTTGACTTGGTGAGCAAGGAAATAATGTTTGAGTTTCTGAACAACCCAAACAGGAGCAGCACTGGTCTTTTCTACCACAGTGTACTTGAGCTCACAAACATCAAACATCTTAGAAAAATAATAAGTAGCTCGTTCTTTCCCTTCTTCATCAACTTGTGCAAGGACTGCCCCAAGAGAGTTCTCAAGAACCGAAATGTAGAGGACCAAGGGCTTGTCGGGAATTGGTGGTCTAAGTACAGGGGGACTTGCCAGGTATGTTTTCAACCTATCAAACGCCTCCTGGCACTTCGAATCCCATTTAAACTCGGCCTCCGCCTTGGTTAACTCATAGAAAGGTTTACACCTTTAGGAATGTTGTGAGATAAACCGGCGGACAAATTGTAGCCTCCCAATCAATCCTCGAAGCTCTTTCATATTCTTTGGAGAAGGCATACCAATAATTGCTTTGGCCTTTTTTGGGTCGATCTCTATGCCCCTTTTGCTTACTATGAACCCAAGTAGCTTTCCTGATGAAACTCCAAATGTACACTTCTTAGGGTTCATTTTTGGCTTGTATTCTCTAGCTCGTTGCAAAACTTTCCTTGGCACTTCAGAATGGTCTTCCCGACTCTTGGACTTGATAACCAAATCATCCACATACACCTCTACAAGGGTGTGCATCATGTCGTGAAAGATAGCCATCATAGCCCTCTGATATGTAGCACCGGCATTCTTTAACCCAAAGGGCATGACAACATAGCAATATGTTCCCCAAGGTGTAGTGAATGAGGTCATCTCTTTGTCCTCCTCAGCTAACCGGATCTGTTTGTATCCAGAATAGCCATCCATGAATGAAAGCATTTCAAATTCAGCTGTGTTATCAACTAAAACATCGATATGAGGTAAAGGAAAATCATCCTTAGGACACGCTCGGTTCAAGTCCCTGAAGTCTATACAAATCCAAATTCGTCCATCCTTCTTCATAACAGGGACTATGTTAGCCACCCATTGCGGATATAGGACAACCTTAATAAATTTTGCTTGATGTAGTTTGTCGACCTCTTCTTTCATTTTGAGTGCAATATCAGGGTGGAACCTCCTGAGCTTTTGTTTAACCGGGGTAGTTCCAGGTTTCAAGGTTAATCTATGTTCAACCAATGAATTATCTAATCCCGGCATATCTTCATATGTCCATGCGAACGTGTCCATATATTCTTCCAAAACTTTGATCAAACGTTGTTCTTCTGAGGGAGTGAGGTTTGCACTAATGAGGATAGTCTTAGGATCTTCCAGGGTTCCTAAATTCAGTTCCTTGGTCGGTTCCTAACCTTCAATGCATGATCATTAGGCATTGGTCATTCAGCCAACTTCTATTTTACACGATTTACGTGTGGCTTTCGCTTGGAAATTACGGCTTTTTGCGGAAAACATCAGAGAACGTCCGATTTCGTTCGGCGAAGCTCCAAATCAACTTTTAAAGACCCGGCATCATTCTAAGGTCAATCACACATGTTACCCTATAAAACATGAGTTTTATGCTCTGAATTAGGCGAATTTGGCGTGTCTACAGGGTGTTGGGTCATCCGGATTCTGGGATCAGGACGTGTTGTGTGTGTAGAATGGTATCTACCCTTGTCTCTTAGACAACAACCTAGAACATATGGACTTAAGTCATACTAGTAGTTCTCTCCATTTTTGAGGTAGATTACATTCTATAGGTGAATCAATTGTTCGCATGCCTAGTAATGTAAAAAATTTGTTTAATAAAAACAAGGTAGCTACAAATATCATCAATCATGAATTTCTCTCAATTAAAATTTTCATGTGAAATTCAAAATCATTTAAAAAAAATATTGCTTTGCGGATGACATAATGATGATGAATGCAATTTCATGTAATACCTAAGAAAAGAAGAAGTACATTGCTGATGACGACGTTGCTTGTGTTTGCCTTGCCTTGCTATGCTGCTTCCACTTTTGATATGCTCCATATCGCATTGGATTCAAGATTCAAAGTCATATGATGAAATGAAAGATGTGGAGGATCTGATTTAGCATGGCGGAGTCAAAATTAATGATGTAAAAGGCAAAGATTGTGGTATCACCTAGGAAATTTCTCTACCTTTGATTTTTTTGAAAATAAAATTTGGAAAAGGAAAGAGAATGCTTGAAAAGAAAAGTGAATTAAAGTGGGATCTTGGGCCCGGGAGTTGATAGTGGGCTTGAAGGCCCATAATAGTTGGAAGCAAGAGGCACATGGGCCCAAGAGTTGAAGGCGGGCTAGAGGGCCCAGTTGATGTTGATGGGCATGAGGGCCCAATTGGAGGTGATGGGCTCGAAGACCCGATTGGAGGTTGAGCCCGAGGGACCCAATGAAAAGAGTGGGCACATGGGCCCGATTTACATGGTTGGCAGCAAGATTGTGATTTGTGATGGGCTCGTATGTGCCATTGAAGAGTATGGGTGCGCAATCCCAAAGTTGAAGAAGTGGGGGCACGGGGGCCAGATTTCGAAGAAGCATGGGCACGTGGGCCCGATTGTGAAGGAATGGGGGCATATAGGCCCGAAGTTGAAGGAGTGTGGGCATGTGTGCCCGAGGTTGATGGAAGGTGGGTATGTGGGCCCAATTTAGAAGAAATTTGGGCACATGGGCCCGGATGCAGAAAAGCATGGGCATGTGAGCCTGGTTGAGGTGAATTACGGGCACGTGGGCCCGATTTAGGTGACGACACGTGGGCCCGATTTAGAAAAATTAAGGGCACATGGGCCCGATTGGGGAGAATTATGGGCTCGTGGACCCGATAGAAGGAAAGCGGCACGTAGGTCCAGTTGGGGAAAAGGAGCGCATGGGCCCAATTGAAGGAAAGGGACATGCAAGCCCGATTGATTAAGAGGGGCATGTGGGCCCAGTTGAAGAAAAGGGGCATAAGAGCCCGGTTGATGAAGAGGAGCACATGGGCCCGATTGGATAAAGGGAGCATGCAGGCCCGGTTGATGAAAAGGGGCACATGGACCCAATTGAAGGAAAGGGGTGCAAGAGCCCTATTGATGGAAAGGGGCACAAGAGCTCGAGAAAGGGGCATAAGGGCCCAATTGAAGAAGAGGGGCATAAGGGCCTAATAGAATGTGATGAAGTATAGGTGGTGGCTCCAAGATTGAAGAATTGGGAGCCCATGGGCCCATTCGTTGGTGGTTGTGAAGAGAACAAGGTCATGGCCCTAAGATAGGTGAATTGTAGGCCCATGGGGTGGATTGCTACTTAGGAGGAGAATGGAGTAAGGGTCGTGGCCCTCAGATTGATGCTAAGGGATTTATCTACCTAGCTGGAGGAGGTCCCAATATATCTTTGCTAAGGTCTATGCCCTTCTGGAGGCTTGTTGATTCCTTCTCTATTTCACTGACCAATTCAGTCTCCTTACTTCTCAGTTCAGGGGTCAATTCAATCTGACCAACATAAGGGATTAATTCCAATGATTGTAATGGTTGATCTATACCTGGTGAATCCTTGCCTAGTCCTTGACAATCAATTGAATTTGTGATCCTCTCGTCTAAGCTCCCTTCAGTAGGGCTTCTCTTTAGGTTCTTCTATGGAAGAAGGCATGCCTAGTCTAGGGGATTTCAAAAAGGTAGAAGGGTTTGGTTCAATCTCCCCTACTGGCTGACTTTGATCCTGAGATGTAGCAATGACATGATAAGAAGCTGATTCCTCTAACATGGCAGGAGCACAAATGGTTGAAGTGATTGATTCCTCTGCCAGGGCAGGAGCATGAATGGTCAAAGTGACTAAATCGTCTACCATGGCAGGAGCATGGATGATCGGAGTGACTGGTTCTTCTGCCAAGGTAGAAGCAATAGAAGAAACATGTGCCTTAATTGACTTAGGGTGAACCCTATTTTGAGGGTTGATTGAATAGCCAAGGGTTGTTCAATTGGTGTTGGCATAGAAGTTGGTTCGAGGTGAGGAGCTATTGGTGAAATTGGTTGTTGCATGACCGACTGAGGTTGCGGCATGGGTGGCCTAATCAACTGGCGTCAAGGAGTCGGCTGAAGATGATGATCTGAATGGGGTTGGAGAGGGCTCCTAGGTTGGTGCATAACATTAACGCTCCTCACAGCAATGGACCTCAATTCAACATGATATTGCATTAATTCCACATCTCATTTTACTTCTCTAATTATTGAATAGCCTGGCCCATATCGGTGCAAGAATTTGGCCTTAACAGTTTCAAAATCCCATATTTCTATTTCATTCAATGAAAAAAACCAATCTAGGGCTACACCCTCTAAAGATCTCCTAAAAAGAAAAGCAAGGGTCTTTCTATCATTCTGCCATCAAGATGATTTGCTCAGAAAATCATTGACATGTGAAGGGATCACACGAGCCCATTGTAACGATGGTAGGCTGGTGTTTATGATGGGGGGATGTAGATAGTATAGAGGGGAAATTCAACGGTTTCTTTATCCTTGGCAACGGTGGGGAGGAATTCACCAGGGAGTGTGCACGTGGCACTTTTATGGGAGGGAGGTGGGTTGGTGTGCAAGCTGAAGAATGACCCACAATAGAGTGAGAATGTGAAGTAACATGGCAGGGCTGCCCAGGTGGGGTTATGGTAAGAGGTCGAACTACCGATTGGGGAGGTGATGCAGCCTGGTTGACTTTGGCTGGACCTTGATCGACAGGCATCTTATTCTTCACTAGAGATTGTATGATTGGCACTGCCTTGGAATCAAGATGAAAAGATAGTTCCTTAAAGAGTTGCTCCAAACTGTATGGAGCAGACTGATGGGTAACCCCTTGCACTTTGGGTTCCATAGCAACATTGACATGGCTCTCTGGTTGGACCATGGGTTGTTGTTGAAGCTTGTAGAAACCCAACTCGTACTCTTGTTGCTTGAAGTAGTCCGACCTCCCAACGTGGCTTCCGGACCTTAGCATCATGGGCATCATGTCGATCTTTCTACAAAGATGGTTAAAGAAGAGAGCAAGCAAAGCACACAATTGAAGATTTTTTGTTATGATATGTTTTGTTTGAAATTTTTTTGTTTCAATTTGGTTGTTTGGAAAACAAGTTGAACACAAAATTAAAGAGTTTTTTTAGGTGTTTTGAAAAAAGGAATTTTTTATTATTTTCAATTGTGGTGAGCAAGCAAGTTATGCAAACAAGTTCTTAAAATGACTACTCAACAATTTTTGGGTTGAAACCTTAGATTAGATTGTTTGTTAGTAATTGTTCACCAAAATGGGTATGATTCCTATTGCTTCAATCTTCAAGACCTTTGTCACTCAATCACCACAAGTACGTACTTGGGTTCTTCGGGTTTTGGGAAAATGGTACAATTGGCCCAATCGTGCAGAGAGGAATACTCCATGGATGGGGACTTACGGAGGTCTTGATGGAAACAACCAAATCAACTAGGAAGGAATATCCCGAGAAGAGAGGTTAAAATCTACCAAGATAATGTTGGGAGGGTGAGGGTGTGTTGGGAGAGAGAGCTCCCGCCTAGAATGCCCTACGGATCGGAACAAGTCCGGTACTCGATGCAAAATGCTAATGCAAAAGTAAAAATGGAGGGTAAGAGGAGAAGAAGCAATCAATATACAAACATGAAATGAATGAAAGCTATTAAATAACTCAAGCAAGTGAATGCAATCAAGACAAGCAATGATAAAGTAAAACAAGTAACTGGCAACTAGCAACTAAAAGGTGGTTTGCGTGGGAACCGGCTTGTGATGGAGTGTCCAAGTGGGGACAAATCTGAAATGATGGTAAAAGGGATGGTCTATGCGGGGACTGATTTGAAAATAACGTGGCTCACATGGGAGCCGAGTTTTGGAAAGATAGGTGGTTCTCGCGGGAACTGGTTTTTGAAGGAAAATGGGTGGTTCACGCGGGAACCGGTTTGCTTGATTTGAAAAAAGGAAAGGAGGGCCACGTGGGGCCAATCTAAAGTGGTGTAAAGGGGTGGTCCACTCGGGGACCAATCTGAAAGTGGGTTGGTTCACGCGGGAACTGGTTTAAGAAAGGGGTTAAAGGGGTTGGTTCACGCGGGAACCAATTTTAATGAAGAAAGGGGTGGTTCACACGGGAACCGATGTAAAAGGTGACAAAATGAAAAGAGGGTCACGTGGGGCCAATCTGAAGGTGCTTTAAAGAGGTGGTCCATGTGGGGACCAATTTGAAAATAAGTTGGTTCACGCGGGAACCAAGTTGGAAAAGAAAGGTGGTTCACACGGGAACCGGTTTATAAGAAGAAAAGAGTGGCTCACGCGGGAACCGGGTTGAAATTAAAAGACAAGCAAGTCAAGTCCACATGGGGGACAATCTTAAAGGAAGAGTAAACAGCAAGTTTAAAGGTAAATTGACATGAAAAAGGTAAAGGACAAGCCGGTTCGTGCGGGAACCAAATCGAAAAACAAGTAGTTGCACGGATCAATCAAGTTAGCACGGTTGAAGACATTGGTTGTCCCACCGTGGTCACCAAAAAGCTATCGACTCCAGAAACAGGTTCCGGATCAGCACCTCAAGAGAAGGTGATAGATGGAATAGGGGGAAGGGAGTGAATCGGAAAACACTCGGAAAGCTGTAAAAAGTCCTCACCTTAACCCCACACTCACATTGATCCCCGAACTTTCATCTCACGGTGTCGCTCGAGCACCGGAGATGGTTCAGGTCATGTGGGAGGGAAAGGAGGAATAAATGACTTAATGCATGAGAAGATTGAAGGAGTGGTCGCCAGGAGCTGCGGGCTCCACTTTATGTAATGAAAATAGAAAGAAGCTGACCGTGTGTACCTTAGCACGGGAGATGATGTGTGGGTTCAACCTTCTTCTTCTTCGGCCGGCCGATGAAAAAGAGTCCAACCAGTGCTAGCTTGATTGAGCTGTGCAACTTAAAGACAATGAAAACAAGTGAAGGAATGAATTAGACTTGAGTGAAGTGTAGTAACTGAAGTAAGAAGATGTGAAATTAGATTGAAATTGAACTCACTGACTTCGGGGTTAGCCTTAACCCCTTTCTGTGTTTTTTGTTATGTAAAAATGATGCAAATGAACTAAAATATGTTCTAAAACAGTAAATAAACTGAATTAAATGAGTTAAAAAGAACTTATGAAGTGTATTGGCTTGAGTTGAAACCAAATTGGTTGAAGAAGGCCAGTTCGGGTAGACTTGCGCCCTTCGGCGTGACTTTGGTGCGTAAAATGTTACGAACGACCCCAATGTCGAATCAAGTTCTATTTGTCTCTATGGATGGAGAACTCAGAGAGGAAGAGATCTTATGCTGATGACTTCTCCAAAATACTTCTGCAGACATCTGTAAAACTCTGAAAGTGGGCAGATATAGAAGAAAAGAACTTGGATGCATGCTCTCAGTGCAGCAATCGCCACGGATAGAAGGCAAGTGGGAATCAAGTGCCACTGGTTGCAAATGAAAGAGGACGAGGAGAGGAAAAATTCTTCTATTGAAGACATTTGCAGAAGGATCCCTGGATTTTCTAAAGAAGTTGATGAATTTAGGTTGCTGCAAAACGCATGGATCAGGCTTCTCCTTCGCTTCGGGATCGATCTCTCAACGTCGGATCGGCTTTGGACGTTGGGACGGCCTTGGGAGGGAGTTTGGATGACCTCAGGATGAGCTAGGCGTGGGGACTTCAACCTTGGGTCGTTGGGAAATAGCAATCCATTTATAGAAAATGGAAACCGGTGCAAAATATAAAAACTGGACCGACCATGCCCCCACGTTTCAAAGTAGGCGAGGGCGTGCAGGGCGCGCCCTCAACCTGGGGGCGCGCAGGGCGTGCCCTCAACCTGGGGGTGCGTAGGGTGCGCCCTCACCCTGGGGGCGCGGTTTGCGTGCCCTCCTGTTTCAAAGGAGGCGGGGGCGCGTTACGCGTCTTATTGCTAAAAACTGTTGGAACCTTCCGAAAATTGCTAAAATTCGGACTTGATAAGATGAACGTGCCCCCGACTCAGGGGCACGCTCAAAATAATCAATAATTAATGGCGGAAACCGTCCAAAATTCTGGTTTAGATGTAAACTGGGATAATTTCTGATTTTCGGAAACTGACCGTGCCTCCGCGTTTCAAAGGAAGCGGGGGTGCGCAGGGTGCGCCCCCGAACTGAGGGCGCGCAGGGCGCGCCCCCAGGTTGAGGGCACGGTGACTGCACCCTCCCATTTCAAAGGGTGCGGGGGCGTGATACTCTCTCTCTCCTGCGCACACATTCCGTAGGCCGTAACTTGCAAACGGGATGTCCAATTCAGCTCCCATTTGTTGCATTGGAAAGAGGGCCTTCAACCGCACCTCCTCAAGATGGTAAAGTAGCCGCATGACTCCAGAGATGTTCGCACGGGGATTTCTACCAGTTTAGCATCATGCGAAAAGCCGAAAACTACGGTGGAGATCCGAAAGGGCATGGTTCCGATCGAGGAACCTCGGGTCAACTCGGGATGACTTAAATGATAACCGAACAAGTTTGGTATGGTCAGAAAACCTGAAATCATTGAAAAATCTGAGATTAACCCGGTAATCATGAACCGAAGCTCGGAAAAGCTATGAAACCATAAAATTGACCGAAATGGCCGCATGGCCCCGGTTGATGAAAGTATTCAGCTAGGATCGACCTAGATGACCCAAAAAGACCTGGTGATAACCGGAAAAGCCTAACATGTGGTCTAGGATAGCCGTGTCAGTACAGATCAAAAAGCCATAACGAAGAAACCGTTATAGACTAACGCCTACCGAAATGACTTGTCGGAAACCCCAAATGTCACGGAACAGCAAGCCAGTAGAAGCGCACTGCCGAAGTGAGGATGACCCACGCAAGCTACGGATAGTCCGCAATACAAGAAGCCCAGAACTGAAGGCCCCAGCCGTGTGCCACTCTAGATGCCGCTGATGCACAAGAGTTAATCAAGCTCCTGCGGCAAGGAAAATCGTGAAACATTTTGCACCATGCAGAATCCGGTCCTCATCTAGACCAAGAGCCGTTAGAAGAGAAAACATCCAAGCCGCCAACTTGGGAACGCTGATTCGCTTACTGGCTATCAAGGAGCTGATTTGTCGAGCCTTGACGAAATCCTATAGGAACTCAAGGCAAGAGAGTGGTCCAGAAGGGATAAACATACTTCCAATTTTCCCCTTTTTAGTCCAAGGAAGGCCAAGAAGGAGCTCCGCCTCTTCAAGAAGAACCGTACACTCAAAATTGTTGAACACAAACATGTGAGTGTCAGGGTGCCACAACTCAATGAGAGCTCGCATCAAGCTGAAGTCGAAAGAGTAGCCATAATACTACTTTGCATGGATCAAAAGCCCGATCAAGCCCCAATCCCAAAGAGTTGCTCTGACCGACAAATTGAGGACATCAAGCAAGCCGGTAAGCTAAGGAGGAGAGCAATGCTAGTGTGGTACTAGGAATTTTGGGTAATCCTACACCTAAACAGGAGGTAAGAGAGAAATCCTTAAGAAGAAAGAAAAGAAAAGGTGGTTGATAGCTAAAATTGGCAGCAAAATTACCAAATTGGCACTGATTCTGGCCTTTAAATGACCCGGGATGCTTGAAATACCTCGAACCGAGCTAACACGTTGCTTCTTCAAAGGAGGAGCCATCCGGGTGCCGGTAGGATGTTCTGATTATCCTATGGGGGTTTTATATAAGGGAAATTTGTCCTGGTTCGAACCAAATTCAGACCCGGTTAAAATAGGAAACTAAGACCGAACGTGCCCCCTGTGGTGGGGGTGTGTAGGCCATGCCTCTATCTGAGGGCACGCAGGCCGCGCCCCCGTTCGGTCAAATTCTTTCAAAATTCTGCAAAAATTCCATAAATTTTAGAAAATTTTAGAAAAAATATGTAAAATATTGTTAAATCAAATTTGTTCATGTTTTTTCTTTGTTGAGGTCAAGTGAACATCTTTGTTCATTCGGGACTAACATTTTGATGAATGACAGGAATTTCTCACGAAAACGGAAGAATGGATGTGGGAAACCCCCATAGCTTGCCGGCTAACATATAAATCGTTAGTCATGTATTATTATTCTATGCTTTATTGTTGAAGACTGTGAATGTGGAGAAGACTTGACCCGAGATCCCCTTCATCAAACTCTACGACGGTCGGGTCAACTTTCATGCTTACAAATAAGCCAAAAGTTAAACTATGAGGGACGATGGTTCCCAAATTGTTATCTTGACCTCATAGACAATATATCTTCAACTATTTGTTAAACAAGTCTTGATTTTGTTTTCTTGAGCCCAGCATGCATCATGTAGTATTAGTTGCATTGCATTTTTTATTATCATTGCATACATCCATTCATGATCTTCTACCTCCGTTGGGATATCTCTGAACCCTACCAGGGATATTCTCCCATCGTATACACCAATTTTGATCTTTCTAATATCCCACCGTGTTCTCTAATCCTACCATGTTTGTTAATCCCACTATTTTAGGTAATCACCTTGTGGCTCCAACTCTTTCATTTCTATCACCACTGTAGCCACTACAACACCCTTCTTGCTATTCATCCCACCGTGGCAGTCAACTCATCCTACCAAGGGCCTCCTCTTTGATCAGAACTTGCACCGTCATTATCTTCACGATCTAAGTTTTAACATTTGCCTTTTGGAATTCGAAATCATTCCATTTCGAATTGAATCTTGTCTTTTGGATGACTTAAATGAATCTGAGAGCCTGAATGTGCTCTGGCTCGATTGGTATTATTTTACTTTTTCAAAACAAATCTCTTTTTAAAATTTTAGCCCATCACAGTATAGGAACACCGTAAAGATCGGGTTACTGGCTGATTATGAACCTACGAACCCATGTTTCAGGGACTCCCCACTGCGTTGGGGGTTGGCTATTCTTCTCTCGTGCCCGTGGCACATCTCTTACCAATTGAACGAAGGAAGACTTGACGAAACATGTCAGTCATCCAGGACTCTTGAGGAGATTCGTCTTGCCAAATCTGGTGATTGAACGTGTCTATATCTACACCTTGATGCCACCTTTTCAGTCCATTGCCCTTTCGCTCCACTACATTCCACTACGATCTATCTCGCTTCACTATATTTTTTCTACATTTCACTTCGCTCCGCTACATGCCATTCCCTTGCAAAGCTGACATCAAGGTGAGGCAAGCTATAGACACGCCAAATTGGCCTGATTCAAAGCCCCAGACTCCTATTACATTGGCGATTACCATTATTTGATCGTTATTTGATCCTGATTACCTTCTGGATATGAGCTAAGGACGTTGGTGGAGCCCCTCGTAAGTTGGGAATGGACTGATGATTTCTGAAGTAACGTTAATCGTGAAAACATGAAGCCTACTCATTGATCGAGATTGAATGGTCCATAATTGAAGGTCTTGGAAATCCTGCGTGTGTTCCGTAATGTTCAAGGTTTCCAACAAGTCAATTCGACAGTTGTCGGTCTATAATGGCTTTTCAATATGTACTGACACGGCTATCCTGGACCACGTGCTAGGCCTTTTCGGTCATCACTAGGTCTTTTCGGGTCATCCGGGTCGATCCTAGACATTTATTTCATCAACCGGGGCCATACGGCCGTTTCGATCGATTTTAGGGTTTTTTGGCTTTTTCGAGCTTCCGTTCACATTTACCGGGTTAATCTCGAATTTTTCGATAATTTCAGGTTTTTTGACCATACCAAACTTGTTCTATCATCATTTTAAGTCATTCCAAGTTGACCCGAGATTCCTTGACCTGAACTGTGCCTTTTCGGATCTCTGCCGCAGTTTTTGGCTTTCCGCGAGAGGGTAAACCAGCAGAAAGCCCATGCGAACATCTGGGAGTCATGACAGCTAGTTTACTGACTTGAGGAGCTGCGGTTTAATGTCCTCTTTCCAACGCAACAAATGGGAGCCAAATCGGACGTTTGCAAGTTACAGCCTACGGAACACGTTGTAGGAGGGTGTACCGCACCCCTGCCCCCCTTAAAATGGGAGGGCGCGGTCACACACTGGGGGCACACCCTATGCTCCCTCAGTCCGGGGGCGCGCCCTGCATGCCCTCACTCCCTTTGAAAGGGGAAGGCACGGTCAGTTTTCGAAAATAAAAAATTACCCCGGTTTACACCTTCTAAACTAGATTTTCAAAACTTTACCCGGCTAATTATTGATTATTTTGGCCGTGCCCCCGGGTCAGGGGCACGTTCATCTTATTAAGTCCAACTTTTAGCAATTCTTGGAAGGTTCCGACGATTTTTAGCAATGAAACGCGTAGCATGCCCCCGCTCTGCTTGAAATGGTGGGGCGCGCAGACCACGCCCCCAGGGTGAGGGCGTGCTTTGCGTGCCCTCAGGTGGAGGGGACGCCCAGCGCACCCTCACCCCCTTTGAAGGACAAGGGCGCAGTCGGCCAGTTTCCCTAATTTGACCCGGTTTCTGTTCTCTATAAATTGAGGGTTATTCCCAATGAACCAAGGTTACCCCTCATGCCTAGCTTATCCTGAGGTTGTCCAAGCACCCTCCTGAGGCCATCCCGATGTCCAAAGCTAATCCGACGATGAGAGATCGATCCCGAAGAGAAGAAGAAGTCCCGATCCGTGAACTCTACATAACAAAAATTCATCGACTTATACAGAAAATTTAGGGCTTCTTCTGCCAAAGTAGTCAGCAGAAGAATCATTCCTCTCCTCGTCTTCTTTTGTTTACAACTAGCGGCACTTGATTCTAACTTGTCATCGGTCTGTGGTGATTGCTGCACCAAGGGCATACATCCGTGTTACGTTCTTCCATATCTGTCCACTTTAAGATTTTCTACGGGCTTGTACGGGCAGATTCCGAAGAAGTCATAAACAAAAGATCACTTCCTCTCAGCAGTTCCCCATCCATAGAAATAAACGGCACTCGATTCTAACATTGGGGTCATCCGAAGAATTCTCTGCACCAAAGTCACGCCAGAAGGGTGCAAAGCTACCCGAACCGGCCTTCTTCAACTGACTCAGCTTCAACTCAAACCAGTTCACTTCATAAGTTCTTCTTAACAAATTTCATTCAGTCTATTTATTTGTTAGAATATATTTTAGTTTGTTTTGCATTATTTTTACATAACCAAAAACACAAAAACAAGGGGTTAAGGCTCTCCCTGAAGCCAGTGAGTTCGATTTCGATTGCTTCCCTTCTCATCTTCTTTTTATAGTTACATCACTTCCCACAAGTCTAATCCATCCCTTCACTTGTTTCTTTGTTTAATAGTTGCACAGATTGATCAAGCTAGCATTGGTTGGACTCTTCTTCATCGGTCGGCCGAAAAAGAAGAAGGTTGAACTCACATCTCAATCTCCCGCGCTAAGGTACACACGGTCATCTAACTTAATCTCTTGTTCAATTCCATAAAGCGGAGCCCGTGGCTCCTGGCAACCACCTCTTTTATTCATGCGTCAATTCATTTTTCACTCTCCTCCCACATGACCCGAACCGTCTCCGGTGCTTGAGCGACGTTGTGAGTTGAAAGTTCGGGGATCAATGTGAGTGTGAGACCAAGGTGAGGATTTTACTGCTTTCCAAGTATTTTCCGATTCACTCTCATTTACCTATTCTATCTATCTTTTACCTTTTCTTAAGGTGCTGATCTGGAACCCATTTATGGAGTTGACAGCTTTTTGGCGACCACGGTGGGAAAACCAATGTCTTCAATCGTGCTAGCTTGATTCAACCGTGCAACTAGTTGTTTTCTGATTTGGTTCCTGTGCGAACCAACTTGTCCTTTACCTTTTCCATGTCAATTTACCTTTAAACTTGCTGTTTACTCTTCCTTTAAGATTGTCCCCCATGTGGACTTGATTTACTTGTCTTTAATTTCAACCCAGTTCCTGCATGAACCACACTTTCCTTCTTATAAACCGGTTCCTACGTGAACTATCTTCCTTTTCCAACCCGGTTCCCGCATGAATCAACTCATTTACAAATCGGTCCCCGCCTGGGCCACTTCTTTGTAGCACCTTCAGATTGGCCCCACATGGCCTTATTTTCATTTTGTCACCTTTTACACCAGTTCCCGTGTGAACCACCTTTTCTTCATAAAAATCGGTTTCTGCGTGAACCAACACCCTTTTCTAAACCGGTTCCTGCATGAACCAACCAACTTTCAGATCGGTTCCCGCATGGACCACCCTTTGCACCACTTTATATTCGCCCCACGTGGCCTTCCTTCCTCTCTTTTCAACCAAACAAATTGGTTCCCGCATGAACCACCTACATTTCCAAAACTCGGGTCCCGCGTGACCCATTCTATTTTCAAATCGGTCCCCACGTGGACCATCCCTTTTATCTTCACTTCTGATTTGTCCCCCACTTGGACACTCCATCACAAGCCGATTCCCGTGCAAACCACCTTTTAGTTGTTAGCTTCTAGTTACTTGTTTTATTGCTTGTCTTGCTTGCTTACTCTTGCTTGATTTACTTAATAGCTTTCTTTCATTTTCATGCTTGTGCACATTGTTTGCTTCTTCTCTTACCCTTCATTTTTACTTTTGCATTAGCTTTTTACATCGGGTATCGGACTTGTTCCGATCAGTAGGGCATTCGAGGCAGGGGCTCTCTCTCCCAACACACCCTCACCCTCCAAACACCTTGTTGGTAGATTCTAACCTCTCTTCTGGGATATTCCTTCCTATATGATTTGGTTGTTTTCATCAAGGCCTCCATAAGTCTCCATCCATAGAGTATTCCTCTCCATACGATTGTGCTGGTTGTACCACTTTCCCAAAACCCAAATAACCCAAGTGCCTACTCGGGGTGATCGAGTGACAACCTTAGGTCTTGAAGATTGAAGCAATAGGAACCATACCTATTTGAGTGAAAAATTGCTAAAAATATATCTAATCTAAGGTTTGAACCCAAAAATTTTCAAGTAGTCATTTTAAGAACTTGTTTGCACAACTTGCTTGCTCACCACAATTGAAAACAACCAAAAATTCCTTTTTTCAAAACACCTAAAAAACAAAACAAAAAAACCTCTTTAATTTTGTGTTCAACTTATTTTCCAAACAACGAAACAAAAACAAAAAAAATCAATGAAAACAAAACATAACAAAAAATTCTTCAAATGTGTGCTTTGCTTGCTCTTTTTTTAACCATCTTTGTAGAAAAATCGACATGATGCCCACGATGTTAAGGTTTGAAAGACACGTCGGGATATCAGACTACTACAAGACGGGTCACTACGTGCTACAAGAACCCATGGTCCAACCAGAGGGCCATGTCAATGCCTTCAAAGAACCTAAAATTCAAAATCCCAACCATCAGCTAGCTCCACTCAGCATGGAGCAACTCCTTCAGGGTCTATCTCTCCACCTTGATCCTAAATCCTTCTCAATCATGCAGTCCCTAACAAAGGGCAAGATGCCTATCAATCAAGGTCCAGCCAAAGTCAACCAAGCCGCCTCACCTCCCCAATCGGCAGTTCGACCTCTTACCATAACCCCACCTGGGTAGTCCTGCCATGTTACTTCATCTACTCACTCCATTGTAGGTCATTCTTCAGCTTGCACACCAATCCACCTCCCTCCCATCCGAGTGCCACGTGCACACCCCCTAGTGAATTCATCCCCACCTATTGCCAAGGATAAAGAAATCATCGAATTTTTCCTCTATACTATCTACATCCCCCCATCACAAATGCTAACCTACCATCACTACAATGGCTCGTGTGATCCCTTCACCCATGTCAATGATTTTACGAGCAAATCATCTTGATGCCAAAATGATAGAAAGACCCTTGCTTTGCTTTTTAGAAGATCTATAGAGGGTGCAGCCCTAGATTGGTTTTTTTCATTGAATGAAATAGAAATATGAGATTTTGAAATTGTCAAGGCCAAATTCTTGCACCGATATGGGCTAGGCTATTCAATAATTAGAAAAGCAAAAAGAGACATGGAATTATGCAATATCATGATGAATTGAGGTCCATGGATGAGAGGAGTGTTGATGCTATGCACCAACCTAGGAGCACCCTCCAACCCCATCCAGATCATCATCTTCAGCCAACTCCTCGACACCAGTTGATTAGGCCACCCGTGCCCCAACCTCAGCTGGTCATGCAACCCATGTCAATGGCACAATCAATTGTGCATAACCAAGCTCCTCTTGTCCATTGTGCAAATACCTTATTACCTAAACTGACTCCCCAGGGAAGTGGTCCTGGTTCAAACCAAGTTTGGACCCAGTTAAAATAGGAAACTAGGACTGAACGTGCCCCCACAGTGGGGTCATGTAGGCCGCGCCCCTATCTAAGGGTACACAGGCCATGCCCCCGTTCGGTCAAATTCTTTCAAAATTCCGTAAAAATTCTAAAAATTTAGAAACATTTAAAAAAACTAAAAAAGATTGTTAAATCAATTTTTTTATGTTTTATCTTTATTGAGGTTAAGTGGACATCTTTGTTCATTTAGGACTAATATTTTAATGAATGACAGGAATTGATCACGAAAATGGAAGAATGGATGTGGGAAACCCCTCTAGCTTGCCGACTAACATATAGGTCGTTAGTCGTGTATTATTATTCTATGCATTATTGTTGAAGACCTTGAATGTGGAGAAAGCTTGACCCAAGATCTCCTTCATCAAAATCTATGACAGTCAGGTCATCTTTCATGCTCACGGATAAGCCAAAAGTTTTACTATGAGGGACGATGGTTCCCGAATGGGTATCTTGACCTCATACACAATCTATATCTTCAACTATTTGTTAAACAAGTCTTGATTTTGTTTTCTTGAGCCCAGCATGAATCATGTAGTATTAGTTGCATTGCATTCTTCATTATCATTGCATACATCCATTCATGATCTTCTACCTCCGTCGGGATATCTCTGGACCCTACCAGGGATATTCTCCCATTGTATACCCCAATTCTGATCTTTCTAATATCCCACCGTGTTCTCTAATCCTACCATGTTTGTTAATCCCACTGTGTTCAGTAATCACCTTGTACCTCCAACTCTTTCATTTCTATCACCACTGTAACCACTACAACACCCTTCTTGCTATTCATCCCACCGTGGCAGTCAACTCATCCTGCCAAGGGCCTCCTCTTTGATCAGAACTTGCACCGTCATTATCTTCACGATCTAAGTTTTAACATTTGCCTTTTGGAATTCAAAATCATTCCATTTCGAATTGAATCTTGTCTCTTGGACGACTTAAATGAATCTGAGAGCCTGAATGTGCTCGATTGGTATTCTTCTACTTTTTCAAAACAAATCTCTTTTTAAAATTATAGCCCATCACAGTACAGGAACACCACAAAAATCAGGTTACTGGCTAATGATGAACCTATGAACCCATGTTTCGGGGACTCCCACCACATTGGGGGTTGGCTACTCTTCTCTCGTGCCTGTGGCACAACTCTTACCAATTGAACAAAGGAAGACTTGATGAAACATGACAATCATCCAGACACTTGAGGAGATTCATCTTGCCGAATCTGGTCATTGAGCGTGTCTGTATCTACACCTTGATGAGTTACCGATCCAGAACCCATTTCTGGAGTCAACACACCCCAAGAGAGTTCTCGAGAACCGAAATGTAGAGGACCAAGGGCTTGTCGGGAATTGTTAGTCTTAGTATAGGGGGACTTGCCTGGTATGTTTTAAACTCATCAAATACTTCCTGGCACTTCAAATCTCATTTAAACTTAGCCCCCCCGCCTTGGTTAACTGATAGAAAGGTTTACACCTTTGGCAATGTTGTGAGATAAACCAACAGACAAATTGTAGCTTCCCAATCAATCCTCGAAGCTCTTTCAAGGTCTTTGGAGGAGGCATACCAATGATTGCCCTAGCCTTGTTTGGATCGATCTCTATGCTTCTTTTGCTTACTATGAACCGTAATAACTTTTCTGGTGAAACACCAAATGTACACTTCTTAGGGTTCATTTTCAGCTTGTATTCTTTAGCTCGTTGCAAAACTTTCTTTAGTACTTCAGAATGATCTTCCTAACTCTTGGACTTGATGACCAAATCGTCTATATACACCTCTACAAGGGTGCGCATCATGTCATAAAAGATAGCTATCATAGCCCTCTAATATGTAGCACCAGCATTCTTCAACCCAAAGGGCATGACAACATAGCAATATGTTCTCCAAGGTGTAGTGAACTAGGTCTTCTCTTGGACCTCCTCAGTTAACCGGATCTGATTGTATCCGTAATAACCATTCATAAATGAAAGCATTTCATATCGAACTGTGTTATCAACCAAAACATCAATATTAGGTAAAGGGAAATCATCCTTTGGACATGCTCGGTTTAGGTCCCTGAAATCTATGCAAATTCAAACTCGTCCATCCTTCTTCATAATAGGGACTATGTTAGCCACCCATTACGGATATAGAATGACTTTAATAAATTTTTCCTGGTGTAATTTGTCGACCTCTTCTTTCATTTTGAGTGCAATGTCAGGGTGAAATCTCATGAGCTTTTGTTTAACCGAAGTAGTTCCAGATTTCCAAGTTAATCTATATTCAACCAATGGATTATCTAATCCCGGCATATCTTCATATGTCCATGAGAACGTGCCGTTGTATTCTTTCAAAACTTTGATCAAACGTTATTCTTTTGAGAGAGTAAGGTTTGCACTGATGAGAATAGTCATAGGATCTTCTAGGGTTCCTAAATTTAGTTCCTTGGTTAGTTCATTCCCTGTGACTGATTGTTCATCAAAATTTACTTCCTTGGTTAGTTCATTCCCTGTGGCTGATGGTTCTTCAAATCTTCCGCCAAGTCCTCTATTTCATCCACTGATTTAGGATCATTCTCTGATACTACCTCATATACTCTCAAGGTATGATATATGTTATGCTCATCCTCATATCAGATTTTATCTAGCTGGATAGCATTCTCTAAAAAGCAACCTTGCACATTCTACGCATTTTTGTGCCAATTGTTGAAGATATCTAGTTGGAACTCATTTACCTCCGACTTTTCTATTTCCTAACCTAACCTAACCTACTAAAGACAGTTGGAAAGATGGTATTTATAATGGGGGGAGGATCAAGTAAATTGATCAATAATTCAGGGAGAGGGATCCTTGATTTGGAGCACCCTCTGGGATGAGTAGATATGTCTCCTCAATAGAAATGTGAGTTTTAAAGAAGGCAATTTTTTGAATATTTTTGAGTAAAAAGACAGACTGAGTTGGAATGACTCAAGACTTGCTAGAAGCTGATGGAATTAACAGAAAGAAAAACTTAAGAATACATGGAAAAAAGGGGCTTGTGGGCCCAATGCTAACAAAAAGTGAACACAAGGGTCCAAAACTAATGAAAAATGTGAACGGGTACATGGACCCGGTTCTGGATATGGATGGGCATGTGAGCACACACTGGGAAGAGCCCTCAATCCTAATGCTGACGAGGAAAGTAGATGGGCAAGCAAGCCCCATGAGAATGGAAAACTGGAAAGGCCACATGGGCTCAAAGTGAGTTGTTAGTTTGGTGAAAGAAAGTGGGCTCGGAAGCCCATCCAATAAATCCAAGAATAATGACACAAGGTTTACACATGGGATTGTTGTATTTGGGTCTCATGGGATGGTTCTAACTTGGTTTGTAGTTTGCTCAACCAGATGATCCAAGATTGGTCTACCCTTGTATGGTTCTCCGTTCTCAATCTTGGTTGAAAACAGGCACGTTAAAGACAAATATAGATCATCCAAGTCTACTTCTTCATCTGAAGCCTTTCTTCTCTTAATAGTTGTAATTGATTATTTGTCATCTTTAGCCAACATCATGGTCTCCCCTTTGATAAAGAATGCGTGGAGTCCCACGGCATATCCTAGCTAGATGACCCTCTTTGTGATGGAGTCCTCTTCGTATCCCAACCCTTGCCTGTGTGGCCTTTTCACAGTTTGAATCGGCTGAGTGATCCCTTGAAGATCCTTGCCTAAACCTTTTCCATGCTGATAGCCCAATTTCATCATCATCTGCCATCCCACTGTTTAGGGTAGAGAGGCGGTCATGCATCTAACTTCTGGTAATTCTCCTACTGAGATTTGGGGTTGTATTGATAGTCCTAAGGGTGATGTAAATGTAGCATCATTCATCTCGTTCCTTACAGGCATGCTAGTCACCTTGACCACTTGTCCTTTAAAGGGAAACTTTATGCACTGGTGGTTTGTTGAAGCCACAGCTCTTATTGCCTCCAAGTGTGACCTCCCAAGTATAGCCCGAAAAGTTGGATCTAATTCTAGAACATGAAAATCCGTTGTGACCGTACATGGTTCAAGTTTAACTTCTAGAGTGACCACCCCACGTGCAAACTTCTTGGAGTTGTCGTAGGCCGTCACCATGGCACACGATGGCTTGATTTCTTGCTCAGAAATACCATACAACTGCAAAGTTTCTGGTGGCATAACGTTAATAGAAGCTCCAGTGTCAACCAAACATGATTTTATTTCAATATTACAGATGATAGCAGCCACATGCAAAGTGATAGAAATGTATGCCCTACAAGCCAATCATATATGATATGATTCGTCATTTCTAGAAATATCTCATTCAATTAATCAGGCAAATCTTCATTATAAGCTCTTATTATATGCGAATATCATAATGAAGTCCTTGATCAAATACAATGATGATTAAATCATGATAAGATCATGATAATGAGATTGATCATCTAGAGGTATTTGATCCAAATGTTCCTAGTCATAGGATACTTGAGACGGGATATCAAGGATCCGGATAGACTAGTGTATGTGATGTCTTCTAATGTGATGAGGATGACCGATCTCATTGGTCATTAGTGTGGAGACACTGAGATACACATACAGGTGCTCATTAGTTGAATGAGTTCACTGAACTGACCGAATTAGAAACCCTGAATGGTATCTTACCGAACTGTCTTTCAGGGTTTTCTATCATCACGGTTGCATGGTTGGACCTTTGACCTGAGTCGCCAAAGATGCCTTGTTAGGTGGAACTTGTGCTTTGACCATTGACTTATGGATCACTATTTAGATGGTCCAGTATAGCAATGGATCGGGTACAAGGAAAATCCGATGGAGGCAATTGAGCGGACAACAAAGAATCGTCCACTCTCGGTAAGTGAGAGTGAATGTCCTATGGGATAGTACTCTAAATCCCTAGCTAGGGTAGATAGGATAATTGGAAAAGGAGTTTTCCAATTGATCCAATTCTGAGTGCATGATCCTATAGAGTCGGTACACTAAGGAGTTGACAGTCGATGCCGTACTCCTTTCCGACCGGGACATTGGTTGGATGAGGGTTTATATCTATGTGGTAACTGATGATGGAAAAGCTCAATGGAGATGAGATTATCCCCATAGCCATTTGGGATCATGGGATGTGGCTTGTGCCCTTCATGATCAGTAGGCCAATTAATCTGTTATCGAATAATGGATTTAATTAAATTAAATAGAATTGTTCTATTTTATTTAAGCCTCAACCAAATAGGCTATTGGGCCTAGTGGGTCACACACAAAAGGACTTATCCACAAGTACAGGGGCAAGGGTGTAATTTATGGAGATTTTGGGTTTTTATGAAAAATTCCATAATTCTCTATAAATACTAATGGTTTCAGCCAAACCCCATCAAGCCAAGGGTGAAAACCATGTCCCTAGCCTCCTCCCTACCTCCTCCTCTCTCTAGAAGGTGTCCATGGTCGATGGAGCTCCGTTCGGGAAGAGTTCTCGAGGCCGGCGCGAAGGGAGAACCTGCTGTGGATGAAGTTCATGTGGATACTGTTGGAGACCGGACACTTGAATGGTTTGAAGAGCTTAAGAAGCTCATCTCCTTCCTCTCCATGGGATTATATGAATCCCTATCAGGTATATTCGAACCAGATTTGATCGGTTTTCGATTTTTGTCGTTCAGTTCTGATTGAGACGGATTCTAAAGGAACCCATAGGAATCGTCGCTTCCACTGTACCAAACTTTTATGGACGATTCCTTACACAAAGCATATCTCCTGACCTCTGGATCTGCTAATTCCTTCTGAGAGAAAGTGAGCGTTGGGTGCTCACTGATAGAAATGTATGCCCCACAAGCCAATCGTATATGATATGATTCAACATTTCTAGATATATCTTATTCAATTAATTAAGAAAATCTTCATTATAAGCTCTTATTAAGTACAAATATCATAATGAAGTCCATGATCAAATGCAATGATGACTAAATCATGATGAGGTCATGATAATGAGATTGCTCATCTAGAGGTATTTGATATAAATGTTCCTAGTCAAAGGATACTTGAAATAGGACATCAAGGATCCAGATAGACTAGTGTATGTAATATTTGCTCATGTAATGAGAATGATCGATCTCATTGGTCATTAGTGTAGAGACACTGAGATACACATACAGGTGCTCATTAGTTGAATGAGTTCACTGAACTGACTGAATTAGAAACCCTGAATGGTATCTTACCGAACTATCAATCAGGGTTTTCTATCATCACGGTTGCATGGTCGGACCTTTGACCTGAGTCGCCAAAGATACCTTGTTGGGTGGAACCTGTGCTTTAACCATTGTCTAATGGATCACCGTATAGATGGTCTAGTATATCGATGGATCGGGTACAAGAAAAACCTAATGGAGGTAATTGAGCGGACAACAAGGGATCATCCACTCTCGATAAGTGAGAGTGAATGTCCTATGTGATAGTACTCTAAATCCCTAGCCAAGGTAGATAAGATAATTGAAAAAGGAGTTTTCCAATTGATCCAATTCCGAGTATAGAGGAGTTGATAGTCGATGCCGAACTCCTTTACGACCGGGACATTGGATGGATGAGGGTTTTTATCCATGTGGTAACTGATGATGGAAAGGCTCAATGAAGATGACATTATCCACATAGCCATTTGGGATCATGGGATGTGGCTTGTACCCTTCACGATCGGTAGGCCAATTAATCTGTTATCAGATAACAAATTAAATTAAATAAAATAGAATTGTTCTATTTTATTTAGGCCTCAACTAAATAAGCTATTGGGCCTAGTGGATCACACACAAAAGGACTTATCCACAAATACAGGGGTAAGGGCATAATTTTTGAAGATTTTGGGTTTTTATGAAAAATTTTAAAATTCTCTTTAAATATTAATGGTTTCAGCCAAACCCTATCAAGCCAAGAATGAAAACCACGTCCCTAGCCTCCTTACTACCTCCTCTCTCTAGAAGGTGTCCACGATTGATGGAGCTCTATTCGGGAAGAGTTCTCAAGGCCGGCGCGAAGGAAAAACATGCTGTGGATGAAGTTCATGTGGATACTACCGGAGACCGAACATTTGAATGATTTTAAGAGCTTGAGAAGCTCATATCTTTCCTCTCCATGGGATTATATGAATCCCTATCAGGTATATTCGAACCTGATTTGATTGGTTTTTGGTTTTCATCGCTCAGTTTTGATTGAGACAGATTCTAAAAGAACCCATAGAAATCGTCAGTTTTGCTACACCAAATTTTTATGAGTGATTCCTTACACTCACTTCTATGGGCTAACACTGAAGTGATCTGCTCTGGTGGGAGATCTTCATTTACCATGACCCTTTATAAATATTTTTGTAAAATCTCCTGGTGCACCTTTGATCTTTTGATCAACTCAAGTATGGAAATACGGGCCAGTGCCTTATCCAAATGCTTCAACAAATCATAGGTCATGCTCGAAAAGGGTTCTTCTACTTGTTCTTCCTCCACTGAATCCTATAGCTGTGTCCCGGCTTGAGGAAAGAGCCGCTGGAACATTCTCCCACTCCGAAGCACCGGGGCTATTTGGTGGTTGGGTAGAGGTGGTGGGTTAACTGGGGTGGAATGTGGTGAAACAGGTGGTGTAAGTGTAGGTATGGTGGGCAATGGGATTTGAGGGATGGTTGAAGGCTCTGGGTGATTGGGTTCGTGGATAGAGGGGTAGGATTTGAAGGTGGTAGTGATGATGATTGTGCTGGCCTAATAAGAAGCGGCCAGGGTACAAGAGTGGTTGATGGGTTTAATGAAGGTGTTGGTAATGTGGTAGGTTGGGGTTGGTGTGTTAGGTTGGGGTTTTGGAGTAACAAAGTTCGTAGGTTGAGAATTCAGATTTGGTGATGATTGTGGTGGCTGAATGAGCAAGGGTCGGGATGTAGCAATGATTGAGGGAGGTGTAGTTAACATGGGGGCTGGCCTAATGATAAGTTGGCAAGAAGAAGTAGCGGCCAATAGTTAGGTTATTGAGCTTGGTGGTGGTTTTGGAGTGGGCGGTGCATGGATTATTTGTCTAGTAAGGTTCTTAGCAGGAGGCCTAGTTGGGTTGACTGGCATAGTTGCATCGTAGTTTTCTAGCTGCCAACCTTGAGCACGGCTGGCAACTTCCTAGGCAATGGAGTGTACTAAACCAATTCCTGGGTTTGGTTGTGCTAGTGTCAATGCTAGAGTAGGCGCATGCAATGAGAGCGGATTCTGAACAATCCCCAAACCAGGTTGTTTTTGAGGTTGAGCTAGTGGACGTTGTCGCTGCTACTGTCTAGCCTTCATTACCTGTATGCATTCCCCCATCTAAGCCCAATCAATGCTACCATGATCATTCAAATCATGGATGTAATCTTTAAATTGAAAACACACTTCAACCGTGTGACCAGGGTACTGGTGGTAAGCACAGCATCGGGACATATCTTCATTCACTGGCCAAACCTCTCTTTCCTTGGGCAATTCCAATTGTTTCTCTGCCACGAGAACATTAAAGATGTCGGTCAAAGAGTAAGGTAGTTATCAATAATTCTTTCTTTTAGGACGTCCCCTTCGTGGTGCTTGATTGGGTGGTGGCAGTGCCCTATTGTAGGTTGGTTGATGAGGTTAATGGGGTTGAACTACTGGCTGAGGGGGTTGTTGTGGTTGTTGTGGCCTCACCTGCTATTGAGGGTGGTGGTAAGAAGGATTTTGTGGTGGATTCTGTTGGTAGCTTTTGCTTGACCATTGCCTTGCGGGTAGTATGTGTCGACTCTTAAAATTTGACGGGGCCTCTCCTTTTTAGGGAAGACCGTGAATCCAGATCGTCACCTCAAGAGGGGATGAGAAAGAAAGAAAGAAAACAAGGAAAGCAACTCTCACCTCAGTCCCACACTCACATTGATCCCCGAACTTTCATCCCTTGGCATCACTCGATCACCAAAGAGACGGTTTGGGTCATGTGGGAGGAGGGTGAGAAGAAGGAAATTAAGACATGTGGTTGCTAGGAACCGCGGGTTCCGATTTATGAAATTAAAGATGACCGTGTGTACCTTAGCGTAAAGAGTGTGGGTCAAAGCTTCTCCTTCTTCGGCCGGCTGATGAAGAAGATTCCTCAATGCATGGCTGCTTGATTTTATGTGCAACTAGACAAAAAAACAAGTGAAAAAGATAACTAGAACTAAACAAAGTGGAGTATATGTAGAGAAAATAACATGAAACACACAAACTGACTAGAAACTGACCGAATTTGAGTTATCTCTAACCCCTCTTTTTTTATTTTCGGATTAATAGACTAAAAATAATGCAAAAAATGTAAAAAAATGATAGGAGGATGGAGAATCACGAAACAAAGAGATAGGAAAAAGAACAGAAAGATTCTGATAAGAATAGAGAGAGATATAGCCAAATCTGGGTTGTCAAAAAAGCCGAGCAGCAGTCCAGGATCTGCCAGGTGTGACTTTGCTTCTGCGCTTGTCACGACCAGCCCCGACCTTGGAATCATGTGCCACTGATTGAAAACTGAAAAAGACTTGGAGAAGAACTTTGATGTTGAGAACTTGGGCAGCAGACGTCCACACACTGCTGTAGAGGCCAAAGAAGAGAGACCTGATAGGTCACCTGCAGACCAGCCTTCCTCTCTTTTGAACCGACTTTTCTCTCTGTAAAAACTTAAAATTCTCTCTCTAAAAATCACAAAATGGATGCATGAGGGAGCTTGGACATCTTGAAATGCCTGGGGGGTCATGCCCATGCCTTTGGAATGACCGGAATCGGAGTTTATTTATAGGAGAACGACCGGACTTATCAACACTATAAAATAGGGTGCCATGCACCCAACCCTAGGGCACATGCACCCTGGTGCAAGGCGCATGCGCCCCACTGAGGGGCGCATGTGCCTCCTAGTGAGGGCACGTCCAATCCTTTCGAAATTTTCGGTCTTATCCGGTCCGATCCGTTCAGAGGTAGAGTCTCGGTGAAAAACTGGTTCCATCGTGCCTCAAGGTCAGGGCGCATGTGCACTCAAGTCAGGGAACAAGGTCACGTGCCTCAGGGGTAGGGCGCATGGGCACGTGCCCTGGGTCCTGGGCGCATGTGACCAGGGACCTGAGCGCATGGGATGTTTTGCGCGTCCTTCTTTCGGAAGCAATTGCAAACACTCCCGAACTCAGAATTTGACGCCGTTGTCGACTCTGAAAATTCGACGGGGTCCTCTCCTTTTCAGGGAAGTCCGTGAACCCAGATCGTCACCTCAAGAGGGGATGAGAAAAGAAAGGAATAAAACATCGGAAAGCAACTCTCACCTCGGTCCCACACTCACATTGATCCCCGAACTTTCATCCCTTGGCATCGCTCGATCACCAAAGAGACGGTTCGGGTCATGTGGGAGGAGGGTGAGAAGAAATAAACGTGGTCGCCAGGAACCGTGGGTTCCGATTTATAGAATTAAAATTGACCGTGTGTACCTTAGCGTGAAGAATGTGAGTTAAAGCTTCTCCTTCTTCGGCCGGCCGATGAAGAAGAGTCCTCAACGCGGTGGGTGCTTGATATTCTGTGCAAATAGACAAATAAACAAGTGAAATAGACAATTAGAAGTAGACAAAGTGGAGTATATGTATAGAGAATGACATGAAACACACAATTGACTAGAAACTGACCGGATTCGGGTTATCTCTAACCCCCCTTTTTTTATTTTTCGGATAAACAGACTAAAAGTAATGAAAAAAAATGTAAAAAAATGATAGGATGATGGAGAATCACTAAACAAAGATATAGGAAAAATAACTGAAAGATTCTGAGTTGAATAGAGGAAGATATAGCCAAATCTGTGTTGTCAAAAAAGCCGAGTAGCGGTGCAGGATCTGCCAGGCGCGACTTTGCTTCTGCGCTCGTCACGATCAGCCCCGACCTCTGAATCAAGTGCCGTCGATTGTAAACTCAAGAAGACTTGGAGAGGAAGAACTTTGATGAAGAGAGCTCAGGCATAAGACGTCCACAAACTGCTGTAGAGGTCGAAGAAGAGAGACTTGGCAGATCACCTGCAGAACAGCTTTCCTCTCTCTTGAACCGACTTTTCTCTCTCTAAAAAACTCGAAATTATCTCTCTAAAAATCATAAAATCGATGCAGGAGGGTGATAGGACGTCTTGAGATGCCTGGGGAGTCGTGCTCCTCTCTATGGAACGACCGGAATCAGAGTCCATTTATAGGAGAACAGACAGCGCGATCCGGACTAAAAAATAGGGCCTATGCTCCCCACCCCTGGGCGCATGCGCCCCACTGAAGGGCGTATGCGCCCCCCAGGGGGGGCACATCTTATCTTCTCCGAAAATTTCGATCTTATCCGGTCCGTCGGTTCAGTGGTAGAGTCCGGGTGAAAAACTGGTTCCCACGTGCCTCAAAGGGGGGGCGCATGTGCCCTCAAGTGAGGGCACAAGGCCACGTGCCTCATTGGTAGGGTGCATGGCCATGTGCCCTGGGTCCCGGGCGCATGTGACCAGGAACCCGGGCGCATGGGACTGGTTTCGCGCGTCCTTCTTCCGGAAGCCATTGCGAACACTCCCGAACTCGGAATTCGACGCCGTTTGTTGCGTTAGAAAGATAACAGGCCGAAGAAGCTTTATATAGCATCGGATCAGCCATCACACCCTCCAAAACTTCAGAATTTTGTCCGGAAGTTAGGGCAGTGAACAGAAGGTCCGATACTGGTCAAAAATGACTTTGACGGCAAACCGGAAAGCACGGAATGCAACAAAACTTGTCCGGGGTGTAAATATGACCATAACCTTCAATGCATGATCATTAGGCATTGGTCATTCAGCCAATTTCCGTGTTCACACGATTTACGTGCAGCTTTCGCTAGGAAATTACGGCTTTTTGCGGAAAACGTCAGAAAACATCCAATTTCATTCGGCGAATGCTCCAAATCAACTTAAAAGGACCCGGCATCATCATATGATCAATCATACATGTTACCCTATAAAACATGAGTTTTATGCTCTGAATTAGGCGAATTTGGCGTGTCTACAGCTTGCCTCGCCTTGATGTCGGCTTTGTAAGGGAGTGGCATGTAATGAAGCGGAATGATTCAGAGTGAACTGTAATGTAATGCAAGTGAATGTAGATGAAAAATGTCCGCACTTGCCTGCCTAGCGGGATAGATAGAGATGAAGCTAGTGAAGCTAAGGCTTCGGCGAGGATATTCTGAGAGCGGGGGACATGAACAAAGGTGAGTTTGAAGAATAGCTTGATGTAGCAGGTGGTGAGCTCCTGGTAGGGTTTGAGGTTTGGATGATAAGTTCGGTACTTGGATAGGACCTGGCGTAGGATCAATTGACTATCACCTATCACCCTCAGTTCGGTGGCACCATGGAAATGAGCGGCCTCCAGCCCGGCCAGCAAGGCTTCATACTCAACTATGTTGTTGGTTGCTGGAAAGTTAAGCCGAAAAGCCTCGCGGAATGGTGACACCTTCAGTGACAAGGACAATTCCTATTCCTCTACCATGAGAGTTCATAGCCCCGTAAAAATATAATGTCCAAAGATTGGAAGATCGGTTTGACATTAGTTTGTCATCTGGGAACTCCGACCAGACTAGGTCAAAGATGAGAATGGGATGATGGGCAAGGTGTTCGAGAATAGCATAACCCTTGATTGCCTTCGTGGGACATAAGTAATATCAAATTGGGATAGGAAACTCGCCATCGCCCTAACCGATCGCTCAAGACTGTACACATTTCTGTGCCAATTGTTGCAGATATCTGTTTGAAACTCCTTTACCTCTGACTTTCCTATTTCCTAACCTGACTTGACCTACTGAAGATAAAGCTGGAAAGGAGGTATTTACAGTGGAGGGAGGATCGAGCAAATCGATCAATGATTCAGAAAAGGGGGATCCCTGATTGGGAGTACCCTCTGGGATGAGTAGAGACGTCTCCTCGATGGAAATGTGATTTTCAGAGAAGACATTTTGGAAATTTCAAGTAAAAAGATAGAATGAGCCTGAGTGACTCGAGGCTTGCTGGAAGACGACTGAATTAATAGAGAAAAAAACTTAAGAATAAATGAGAAAAAGGGGCTTGTGGGCCCAATAGTAATAGAAAGTGGACTCATGGGTCCAAAACGGATGGAAAAAGTAAACGGGTACGTGGACCTGATCATAGAAATAAATGGGCATGTAAGCCCATGTCGGGAAAAGCCCTCAGTTCTGAAGTTGATGAGGGAAGCAAATGGGCAAGCTGGCCCAGTAAGAGTAGAAGGTTGAAGAGGGCACATGGGCCCAAAAAGGGTAAGTGGGCCCTGAAGCCCATCCAAAAGATCTAGAAACAATGGCACGAGGTTTAAACATGGCATTGTTGTGTTTGGGCCTCGTGGAATGGTTTTGGCTTGGGTGGAATGCTCAACAAGGTGATCTAATATTGGTCTGCCCTTGGGTGGTTCTTGATACTCTTCTCCACTTGAGAATAAACGAGTTAAAGATAAGCATAGGTCTTCCAAGTCTTCTTCTTCATCTGGAGCTTTTCTTCTCTTGACAGCTATCACGGAACTTTTGCCATCTTCAGCCATCATCATGGCCTCCCTTTTGATAAAGAATGTATGGAGCCCCATGGTATATCTTGGCTGGAAGATCCTCCTTGGGATGGAACCCTCTTCATATCCCAACCCCTGCCTGCGTGGCCTTTTCACAGTTTCAATTGGCTGAGTGATCCCTTGAAGATCCTTGCCTAAACCTCTTCCTGGCTGATATCCCAATTTCATCATCATCTGCCATCCCAGTGTGTCTGGTAATGAGGCGGTCATGCATCTGACTTCTGGCAATTCTCCCACTGAGATCCGGGGTTGTATTGACAGACCTAGGGGTAAAGAAGCATCGTTCAGCTCGTCCTTTATAGGCATGCTAGTCACCTTGACCACCTGTCCTTTAAAGGGAAACTTTATGCACTGGTGGTTTGTTGAAGCCACAGCTCCTATTGCCTCCAAATATGGCCTCCCAAGTATAGCCCGAAATGTTGGATCTAATTCTAGAACATGAAAATCTGTTGTAACTGTACATGGTCCAAGTTTGACTTCTAATGTGACCACCCCACGTGCAAACTTCTTGGAGTTATCATAGGCTGTCACCATGGCACAAGATGGCTTGATTTCTTGCTCAGAAATACCGCACAACTGCAAAGTTTCTGGCGGCATAACGTTGATAGAAGCTCCAGTGTCAACCAAACATGATTTTACTTTGACATTGCAGATGATAACAGCCACATGCAAAGCATATCTCCTAAAGTCTGGATCTGCTAATTCTTCCTGAGAGAAAGTGAGTGTTGGGTGCTCACTTCTAGGGGCTAACACTGTAGTTATCTTTTCAAGTGGGAGATCTTCACTCACCTAGACCCTCTGTAAGTACCGTTGTAGAATCTCCTGGTGCACTTTTGATCTTTTCGATCAACTCAAGTATAGAAATACGGGCTGGTGTCTTATCCAAATGTTTTAACAGATCATACGCCGTGCCAGGCAATGGTTCTTCCACTTGTTCCTCTTCCACTGGCTCCTGCGGTTGAGTTCTGGTTTGGGGAAAGAGCCGCTGGAACATCCTCCCACTCCGAAGCACTGGGGCTATTTGGCGGTCGGGTAGAGGTGACGGGTTAACTGGGGTGGGTACAGGTGGTGTAGGTGCAGGTATGGTAGGCAATGGGTTTGGTGGTCCTAGGATGATGGGGTTAGTTGGTAGAGGGGTAGGATTTGGAGGTGGTAATGATGGTGATACCGGTGGCCTAATAAGAAGAGGCCGGGGTGCGAAGTGGTTGGTGAGTTTAATGAAGGTGTAGGTTGTGGGATTGGTTGTGGTGTTGGTGGTATGATAGGTTGGGGTTTTGGAGTGGTAGAGCTCGTAGGCTGGGGGTTCAAGTTTGGTGGTGATTGTGGTGGTCGGATAAGCAAGGGCCGGTGTGTAGCAATGGTTGAAGGAGGTGTGGTTAGAGAGGGGGCTGGCCTAATGATGGGCCGGCGAGAAGAAGTGGCGGCCAGTGGTTGGGTTATTGAGCTTTGTTGTGGTTGTGGAGTAGCAGGTGCATGGATTATCTGTCTAGGAGGGTTCCTTGTAGGAGGCCTAGTCGGGTTGATAGGCATGGTTGCATTTTGGTTTTCTAGTTGCCAACCTTGAGCACGGCTGGCATCTCTCTGGACAATGGAGTGTACTAGACCAATTCCTGGGTTTGGATGTGCTGGTGCCGATGCTGGAGCGGGAGCATGTAACGGGAGCGGATTTTGGACAATCCCCAAGCCAGGTTGTTGTTGAGGTTGAGCCGGTGGTCTTTGCCGCTGCTGCTGCCTAGCCTTCATTACCTGTATGCATTCCCCCATTTGGACCCAATCAATGCTGCCTTGGTCATTCAGATCGTGGATGTAATCCTTGAGTTGAAAGCACACTTCTACAGTGTGACCAGGACACCGATGGTAAGCACAGTATCGGGACATATCTACATTTGTTGGCCAAACCTCTCTTTCTTTGGGCAATTCCAACTGTTTTTCTGCCATGAGTACATTGAAGATGTCGGTCAAGGAGTAAGGGAGTTGCTGGTAGTTCTCTCTCCTAGGACCTCCCCTTCGTGGTGCTTGATTGGGTGGTGGCGGTGCCCTATTGTAGGTAGGTTGACGAGGTTGCTGGGGTTGTGCTACTGGCTGAGGGGGTTGTTGTGGTTGTCGTGGTTGTTGTGGCCTAACTTGTTGCTGAGGTGAGTAATAGGAAGGGTTCGTGGTGGGTTTCTCGTATCGATTTTGACGGTTCCCTCCCCGGTTCCCCACAATATTTACAGCTTCATTGTTGACCACTCCTTCGGTTGTAGGCCCAATTTGGTGCAGAGGGGTTTTTCTAAAGTTTCTAGGTTTAGGATCAAAAGGGTTTATCATGGTGGCATCCTTGAAGTGGGCTTGTAAGTATCGGGCAGTCATAGAGTTCATTCATTGTGGTAGGACGGTGCATGATCAATACATTTCTCGGAAGCGTGTGTAGTGTTGCCAATAAGCATTTTTACTTGTTGCCCTTCAGAAATCACATCTGTCAGTTTTTCTGCCATTCCCCTCCAGCGATCAGCAAACTTTATAAAGTCTTCCTCTGGCTTCATCTTTTCAGCAATCAAGTCTGTAATGGAGCACGCTGGTGCCACCCGGTCTCTATATCTCTCGCAAGAATTTGGTCTTGACAATGTCGAAGTCTCCTGCCTCAAAGGAGTCGAGTGAGTAGAACCATTCCAATGCAGACCCTTCTAGTGATCGACGAAACAAGAAGGCAAGTACCCTACGATCATCTTTCCAGAATGAGGATTCATAAAGAAAATCTTTAAGATGAAGAAAGGGGTTGCCAGTACCATTGTAGCGGCGATAAACTGGTAGCTCAGAAGGTGGCAGGTGTAAGACTGGCAGAGAAGGGATGGAAATCTCAGGCACTGACTTGGAGTCCAGGCGACATCTCAGCTCTTCATAACGTTCATTCATCTGAGTGAGCTGATCCATGATTGCCTGGGTGAGAGCAGGTTCTTGGTTTACTGGTGGGGGTATGTGGTTAGAGACATGGTTCTGAAATTGAGGAGCATGACTTGAAGATTGTCCCATGACTTGATGGGCCAAGGGAGCAACATGGTTGAAATAAGATGGCTGAACAAATGAGGGTTGAACCACAGATGGTTAAACTATAGAGGGTTGAACTGCAGATGGTTGAATCATAGATTGTTGAACAACGGGTGGTTGAATCATAGATTGTTGAACAACAGGTGGTTGAACAAAGGGTGACTGAATGACTGGTGGTTGAACTAGAGGACGAGGAGATAAGGCAACTTGATTGGTTTCAGCCTGATCTGAAGCAATTTTGCCCTTCACCATGGATTGTATACGGGCATAGGTTTCTGGGTCATTATAGAGAGACAACTCCCTAAAGAGTTGTTCAACATCACGGGGAGAAGATGGTTGAGGGACCTTTTGCACTTCTGACTGAATCGGTTGGTGACCCATCTCGTGCTCTCGATGTTCAGCTTGTTCCGCAATTCCAACGTGCCTTCCAGACCTTAGTTGCATTGAACTTAAAGAAGAAAGTAAAACAAACAAGTTGACAAAACAAACAAAGATTTTTTTGGTTTTTTTAGTATTTTGCAAAAAGTTAAATGTTTGAATTTTTGTTTGACAAGCAAGTTATGCAAAGACTTGAAAGCAAGATTACGAAATGATTTTGATTAAACCTTTGGTTTATGAATTTTGTTAAGAATTGTTCTCTCAACAAATGGGTTAGGATCCTAACTCCAATCTCCAATGACCTAGGTTTCACACAATCTCACCACGTGTAGGTAACGTAGGATGCTTCGGGTTTTGGGGAGTGGTACAACCAACCCGATCGTGAAGAGGAATACTCCACGTATGAGGAATTACGGAGGCCTTGATGAAAGCCAACCAAGTCAACTAGGAAGGAATATCCCAGAAGAGAGGTCAGAATCCACCAAGAGGGTGTTTTGGATGGGAGGGGTAAATGGGAGAGTGAGCTCCCACCTCAAAAAAAGTGTAAAAGAAGGAGGTAGAGAGAAGGAGCATAGAATGCAATCAAGTAATAAAGCAAGTAATGAGCAAAGCATAAACTTAAACAAGCAATCAACACCAGACAAGCAATTAGAAACTAGACAAGCAACTAGAAACTAGAATCTAGACTTGTTTCTTATGTGAGTCAAATGGAGATAGTGAAAAGGTGATGGAAAGAAGAGGGTTCAGATCTGATAGCCAAGCAAAAGGGTGGTCCACGTGGGGACCGATGTGGGAACTGGGGTAGAAAGTAAAGGTGGTTCACATGGGAACCGGTTTTGGGTAAAAAGGGGTGGTTCACGTGGGAACCGGTTTGAATGATCAAAAGAGGGCCACGTGGGGCCAATTAAAGGTGAATAAAGATATGATCCAAGTGGGGATAGATCTGGAAAGAAAGGGGTTTGGTTCACGTGGGAACCGAAGTAAAGAAAGAGATTGGTTCACGTGGGAACCGGTTTAAAAGGAAAAGGGTGGTTCACGTGGGAACCGGTTTAAATAACATGCAGAAATTAAATGGCATACTTGGAACTTCAGATCTGATGAAAGATGGGTGAAATCAGAAATTATGAGATGGCATGAAGTTTAAGAGAGGTGGAAAGAAGGAAAGGCTCACGTGGGAAACGGTCTAGAACTAGAACTAGTTGCAAACAAAACACTAAGCAACCACGGTTGAAGACATTGCTTGTCCCACCGTGGTCGCCACAAAGCTGTCGACTCTGAAAATTCGACGGGGTCCTCTCCTTTTCAGGGAAGTCCGTGAACCCAGATCGTCACCTCAAGAGGGGATGAGAAAAGAAAGGAATAAAACATCGGAAAGCAACTCTCACCTCGGTCCCACACTCACATTGATCCCCGAACTTTCATCCCTTGGCGTCGCTCGATCACCAAAGAGATGGTTCGGGTCATGTGGGAGGAGGGTGAGAAGAAATAAACGTGGTCGCCAGGAACCGTGGGTTCCGATTTATAGAATTAAAATTGACCGTGTGTACCTTAGCGTGAAGAATGTGAGTTAAAGCTTCTCCTTCTTCGGCCGGCCGATGAAGAAGAGTCCTCAACACGGTGGGTGCTTGATATTCTGTGCAACTAGACAAATAAACAAGTGAAATAGACAATTAGAACTAGACAAAGTGGAGTATATGTATAGAGAATGACATGAAACACACAATTGACTAGAAACTGACCAGATTCGGGTTATCTCTAACCCCCTTTTTTTATTTTTCGAATAAACAGACTAAAAGTAATGAAAAAAATGTAAAAAAATGATAGGATGATGGAGAATCACTAAACAAAGAGATAGGAAAAAGAAATGAAAGATTCTGAGTTGAATAGAGGAAGATATAGCCAAATCTGTGTTGTCGAAAAAGCCAAGTAGCGATGCAGGATCTGCCAGGCGCGACTTTGCTTCTGCGCTCGTCACGATCAGCCCCGACCTCTGAATCAAGTGCCGTCGATTGTAAACTCAAGAAGACTTGGAGAGGAAGAACTTTGATGAAGAGATCTCAGGCATAAGACGTCCACAAACTTCTGTAGAGGTCGAAGAAGAGAGACTTGGCAGATCACCTGCAGAACAGCTTTCCTCTCTCTTGAACCGACTTTTCTCTCTCTAAAAAAACTCGAAATTCTCTCTCTAAAAATCATAAAATAGATGCAGGAGGGTGCTAGGACGTCCTGAGATGCCTGGGGAGTCGTGCTCCTCTCTCTGGAACGACCGGAATCAGAGTCCATTTATAGGAGAACAGACAGCGCGATCCGGACTAAAAAATAGGGCCTATGCGCCCCACTGAAGGGCGCATGCGCCCCCCAGGGGGGCACATCTTATCTTCTCCGAAAATTTCGATCTTATCCGGTCCGTCGGTTCAGTGGTAGAGTCCGGGTGAAAAACTGGTTTCCACGTGCCTCAATGGGGGGGCACATGTGCCCTCAAGTGAGGGCACAAGGCCACGTGCCTCATTGGTAGGGCGCATGACCATGTGCCCTGGGTCCCGGGCGCATGTGACCAGGAACCCGGGCGCATGGGACTGGTTTCGCGCGTCCTTCTTCCGGAAGCCATTGCGAACACTCCCGAACTCGGAATTCGACGCCGTTTGTTGCGTTAGAAAGATAACAGGCCGAAGAAGCTTTATATAGCATAGGATCAGCCATCACACCCTCCAAAACTTCAGAATTTTTTCCGGTAGTTAGGGCAATGAACAGAAGGTCCGATACTGGTCAAAAATGACTTTGACGGCAAACCGGAAAGCACGGAATGCAACAAAACTTGTCCGGGGTGTAAATATGACCATAACCTTAAATGCATGATCATTAGGCATTGGTCATTCAGCCAATTTCCGTGTTCACACGATTTACGTGCAGCTTTCGCTCGGAAATTACGGCTTTTTGCGGAAAACGTCGGAAAACATCCGATTTCATTCGACGAATGCTCCAAATCAACTTAAAAGGACCCGGCATCATCATATGATCAATCATACATGTTACCCTATAAAACATGAGTTTTATGCTCTGAATTAGGCGAATTTGGCGTGTCTACAGCCGTTTGTTGCGTTGGAAAGATAACAGGCCGAACAAGCTCTATATAGCATTGGATCAGCCATTACACTTTCAAAAACTTCATAATTTTGTCTGGAAGTTAGGATAGTGAACAGAAGAACTGATACTGGTCAAAATGACTCCGACGGCAACCGGAAAGGCACGGTATGCAACAAAACTTGTCCGTAGTGTGAATATGATCGTAACCTTCAATACATGATCATTAGGCATTGGTCATTCAGTCAATTTCCAAGTTTACACGATTTACGTGTGGCTTTTGCTCAGAAATTATGGCTTTGTGCGGTAAACTTCAGAAAACATCCGATTTCGTTTGACGAAGCTCCAAATGAACTTTAAAAGACCCGGCATCATTATAAGGTCAATCACACATGTTACCGTATAAAACATGAGTTTTATGCTCTGAATTAGGTGAATTTGGCATGTCTACAGCTTGCCTCGCCTTGATGTCGCTTTGTAAGGGAATGGCATGTAATGAAGCAGAGTAATTCAGAGTGAACTGTAATGGAATGTAAGTGAACGTAGATGAATGTAGCGGAATGGAATGATGATGGACTGAAAATGTGGCATCAAGGTGTAGAAATAGACATGCTTATCTACCTGATCCATCAAAATGAATCATACTGAGTATTCTAGATCACTTTCATGTTCTATCAAAACCTCATATAATTGATTGGTAAAAGACATGCCATTGGCACGAGAGATGAACAATCAAAGGATAAAGGATGTAGCCAACCCTCAACGTGGTGAGGAGTCCTCAAATTCGTAGGTTCATCATCGGCCAGCAACCCGAACTTTGCGGTGTTCTTGTATTGTGATGGGCTAAAGTTTAAAAGAGAAATTGATTTTAAAATGAAAATAATATCAATCCATCATATTTGGAATCTCAAGTTCATTTAAGTTTCACCAAAATACCCTGTTTAATTCTGAGTGGAATAACCTCAAAAAATAAAATTGCTCGGGTATCGTGAAAACCATGAATCATGCTCTGGCAGAAAACCGAGTATTCGGAAAACGACAAGATAGACTTAAGCCATAATGGGATTGAAATGGTGGGACTAACATAGGATGATGGGAATGAAGAAATAATGGCATGACAATTGCCATGGTGGGATAAAATAAAAGAAACGGTGGGATAAAAGAAAGGAAAGAATAAAACATGATGGGATAAGATGAAAGACATGGTGGGATAGAATAAAAGACATGGTGGGATAAAAGAAGGGAAAGAATAAAACATGGTGGGATAAAATAAAACATGGGTAATGATGAAGAATGAAAAAGAGATGGATATGAAAACATAGAAATTTATGTAGAAAATAGTTGAAGATATAGATTGTCTATTGGAGGTCAAGACACCCAATTAGGAACCATCGTCCCTCCAATGTTCAATTTTGGCTTATCCGTGAGTGTGAAGAAATGACCAAGTCGTCGTAGATTTTGTTGAAGGGGATCTCGGGCCCAGTCATCTTCACGCTCAAGGTCTTCAACATTAATGCATATAAGACATATTAAATGAACCTAACATAACTAGGTGACAGATGGTAGGAGTGATGTGAAGTGCAAAATGGAATGCTGGTGATGATGTGAGATTGATGTGAAACTGAGTGAAGTCTTCAGGCATAGTGCATCGACCGCCTGATTCATCAGCATCTCTGGTCCATCCTTGTCTTGCCTTTTGATAGAATACAGCTCCACAATAATGTTCAGTTGGGCGGCACTTCCTCTCTTTTCATCATAAGGTTGGCATGACGTTCCTTGGGGAACACTGATCTCACCAATTCACCTGTTGGACTTCAAAGGTTTCCTAATAGCCATTCTCTTTTTTGCCTCTTCAACTCCTGAAAACACTTAACAAAGATGATTAAATTTTCATCATGACTCATCCCTTTGCCTGTTTATCGTTTGCCTTGATTTTGACTCAAAGGAAGGAGCCTTCTTAACAAGGTGAAAAAAAAACAAAACAACTTAAATGAAATGGAGTAAGGGTTGAGAGAACTTACCTGCCGTGGTGTGAATCCTCTCCTCTCCAACATTGAAATGCCTGAAAATACTTGATAAAACAGGATTAGATCTTCACCATGACTCATCCCTTTGCCTATTATGGTCAACTTTGACTTAGGTCAAAGGGAAGAGCCTTATTAACAAGGTAATTAAAGTAAAAATGGATATGCAATAAGCATGACAGTCAAATAAACATGGATGCAACCAAGACCATGATCATGGCTGAGCTTTCTTTTGGATTTTCTTGAAAACATTCATTTTTTTGGATTTTAAAAATATGCAATTTTTTTTGAATTTTTAAAATTCTCAATATTTTTTTGGATTTTTGAAAATTTCAATTTTTTTATTTTTTAAATATGCATTTTTTGGGTTTTTAAAATATCCATTTTTTTAAATTTTTTTTAAAATATGCACTTTTTTGGATTTGAAATATTCATCATTTTTTAGGATTTTTGAAATATTCACTTTTTTGGAGGGAAAATACTGGTATTTGAGACAGTTCATCGATCTTTGGGGTTTGTTAAGACTCAAGTGGTAGATACCATGTGCAAAATAAAGTTCCCTACCTAGAATCCTTCTAACCTTCTTCCTTTGATCGGCTTGGATTCCACCTAGATTCGGTCGGTTTACCCTACCCAAGGGGTTTAAGAAGGAAAAGTATAGAGGAAGTCCTTGATAGGGTTTGGAGATGTTGAGAGGGATTTATCTACTCTCACTCAAATTACCCATTGGGGTTCGGCCTCTTTAGGTCTTTCCTATTTTTTGCTCTTTTCTATGTGGCACATATTTGGACAGGTTTTTGACCCGTGGGGACATTGCCCATCTTTTAGTGCCTTTTGCCTTGATTATCATTCTGGGTACTCATTCAGAGAGGTTGATCATTTTTTTCTTTTTTCTAACCTGAGGGGTTCATTGCCCATCTTTTGGCACCCTTTTGCACCCTCCGAGACGGCCTCCTACTAGGGTGGCGAGTGTTTTCAATACTACCCCTCTCTAATCTTCTCTCCCTATCTTGGACCGAGTAGAAGAGAATAGGGTAAGGATAATCCTTCCATTTCTAGATTTTTACCTTGCCTTTCGCAAGTGTCAAGTTATCTGGATTCTAGGATCGGGAGGTGTTGTGTGTGTAGGATGGTACCTACCCTTGACTTCTCACGAACAACCTAAGATCGATGACTTGAGATTATACCAGTGGTTTCTCTATTTTTATGGAAAGTACTTTTTGAGGTAAACTTCATTCCAAGGATGATTCAATTTTTCTCCATCTGCATTAGTCAATTCATATGCACTGCCTGGATACTTTTCAGTGATTACAAAAGGCCCTTTTCAGTTAGCTTGCAACTTGGAGCGGGGGACCCCGTTGCTTAACGAATATGCGTTTGACTAGCATCTCACAGATTTTGAACTTTCTCTCGACCACCCTCTTTTGATAAAACCTTTTAAGTCTATTCTGATAAGTCCGGGCATGCTCGGCAGCGGCTAGCCTTCTTTCATCTAAGAGTTCAAGCTGTGCAAGGAGAGATCCTCGTCTATCATCAACAGGAATATACTTATTGAGCTGAACTCAGAGAGATGGAAGTAATACTTCGTATGGGACCACTGCTTCCATCCCATATGCCAAAGCATACGGGGTTTGTCCAGTGGGAGTCCTTATAGAAGTACAATAATCCCAAAGAGCATCTGCAAGCTTATCAGGCCAGTCATCAAACTTGCTAGACATACAAGATTTCTTGATGATCTTGATTAAGGTTTTGTTGGTGGCTTCTGCTTGACCATTGCCTTGAGGATAATATGGTGATGAATGATGTAATGAAATGTGATACCTGTTGCAAAGATCACACAGATCTTGAGAGAGAAATTGTGGTCCATTATCAGTGACGATGTCGCTGGGGATCCCGAACCTTGCCAGGATGATGCATTTGATGAAGGAGCAGATTGTTGGCGCTTTAATCTCCACGAACGCTTCCTCTTCAGCCCACTTTGTGAAGTACTCCATTGCCGTCAGAATGAATAATTTGAGCACATTTCGAAGTTGAGGTCACTCAAGGTGCCAATGATATCAAGTGCCCGCATGGCGAAAGGCCATGGGGCATGAATTGGATGAAGGGAAGATGCGGGAGAGTGAATCCTGTCAGCATGGAGTTGACATGAATGATAGTGCCGGACAAAGATGGAGCAATCTTCTTCTAGAGTTGGCCAATAATACCTTTGTCGGATGATTTTCTTAGCAAGGGCTTGGGCATTCACATGACCACCACAAACTCCAGAATATGCTTCCTTCAGCACCAACTCGGCTTCTTCTTCATCAAGACACCTAAGTAAGATTCCACATAGGCTTCTCTTATAAAGCACTCTCCTAGGATTGTATACCTCTGGGATACTCTTCTGATTGCCTTCTTTTCTTTGGTGGTTAATCCAAGCGGATATGACTGATCTTGGCAATACCTCACAATCTCGTCATACCAAGGTCTCTCACCTTCTTTTAATTCTTCTAACTCAATTAAGAAGATTTCTTCTTTATGTTCCAAGTATTCCTTTGTGTTGAACCTCTCCTTAACCTTTAGAAAACGTCCATCCTCAATTGCTGGAATTGTCCTCTTACAAATGTGGATAGTCCGCACTTGCCTACCTAGCGGGACAGATAGAGATGAAGCAGTGAAGCTAAGGCATCGGCGAGGATATTATGAGAACGGGGGACAAGGACAAAGGTGAGTTTTAAGAATAGCTTGATGTAGTAGGTGGTGAGCTCTTGGTAGGGTTTGAGGTTTGGATGGGAAGTTCGATACTTGGATAGGACTTGGCGTAGGATCAATTAACTATCACCTATCACCCTCAGTTCGGTGGCACCATGGAAATGAGCAGCCTCCAGCCCCGCTAGCATGGCTTCATACTCAACTATGTTGTTGGTTGCTGGAAAGTTAAGCTGAAAAGCCTGTGGAATGGTGACACCTTCAGGTGAAAGAAGAACAATACCCATCCCTCTACCATGAGAGTTCAAAGCCCCGTCAAAATATAATGTCCAAAGATTGGTAGATCGGACTGACATTAGTTCGTCATCCAAGAACTTCGACCGGACTGGGTCAAAGACAGGTATGGGATGATGGGCAAGGAGTTCAGCAATAGCATAGCCCTTGATTGCCTTCTATGGGACATAAGTGATATCAAATTGGGATAAGAAACTCTGCCATCGCCCTAACCGAACAGTCAAAACTATCTTCTATAACAGAAACTTGATGGAATTGATACGAGCAATGAGCTTGACTTGGTGAGCAATAAAATAGTGCTTGAGTTTCTAAACCACCCAAACAAGAGCAACACAGGTCTTTTCTACCACACTGTACTTTAGCCCACAAGCATCAAACAACTTAGACAAGTAATAAGTAGCTCGTTCTTTCCCTTCTTCTTCAACTTGTGTAAGGACTGCCCTAAGAGAGTTCTCAAGAACCGAAATGTAGAGGACCAAGGGCTTGTCAAGAATTGGTGGTTTAAGTACAGGGGGACTTGCCAGGTATGTTTTCATCCCATCGAACGCCTCCTGGCACTTCGAATCCCATTTAAACTCGGCCCCCGCCTTGGTTAACTCACAGAAAGGTTTACACCTTTGGGAATGTTGTGAGATAAACCGGTGGACAAATTGTAGCCTCCCAATCAATCCTCGAAGCTCTTTCATATTCCTAGGGGGAGGCATAACGATGATTGCTTTGGCCTTGTTTGGTTCGATCTCTATGCCCCTTTTGCTTACTATGAACCCAAGTAGTTTTCGTGATGAAAATCCAAATGTGCATTTCTTAGGGTTCATTTTTAGCTTGTATTCTCTATCTCATTGCAAAACTTTCCTTAGTACTTTAGAATGATCTTCCCGACTCTTGGACTTGATAACCAAATCATCCACATACACCTCTACAAGGGTGTGCATCATGTCGTGAAAGATAGCCATCATAGCCCTCTGATATGTAGCACCAGCATTCTTTAACCCAAAGGGCATGACAACATAGCAATATGTTCCCCAAGGTGTAGTGAACGACGTCTTCTCTTGGTCCTCAGCTAACCGGATCTGATTGTATCTAGAATAGCCATCCATGAATGAAAGCATTTCAAATCCAGCTGTGTTATCAACCAAAACATCGATATGAGGTAAAGGAAAATCATCTTTAAGACACGCTCGCTTCAAGTCCCTGAAATCTATACAAATCCGAACCCGTCCATCTTTCTTCATAACAGGGACTATATTAGCCACCCATTGCGGATATAGGATGACCTTGATAAATTTTGCTTGGTGTAGTTTGTCAACCTCTTCTTTCATTTTGAGTGTAATATCAGGGTGGAATCTCCTGAGCTTTTGTTTAACCGGGGTAGTTCCAGGTTTCAAGGTTAATTTATGTTCAACCAATGCATTGTCTAATCCCGGCATGTCTTCATATGTCCATGCGAACGTGTTCTTGTATTCTTCCAAAACTTTGATCAAACGTTGTTCTTGGGAGGGAGTGAGGTTTGCACTGATGAGGATAGTCTTAGGATCGTCCAGGGTTCCTAAATTCAATTCTTTGGTTGGTTCATTCCCTGTGATTGATGGTTCCTCAAATCTTCTAAGTCCAGATGCATACTCATCGGCCAAGTCCTCAATTTCATCCTTAAATTCGGGATCCTTCTCTGATACCACTTCATATACTCCCAAAGTATGATCTATGTTATGCTCATCCTCATATCGTATTTCATCTAGTTGGATGGTATTCTCTAAAAAGTTTGGCAGCCTTGCACACTCTATGCATTTCTGTGCCAATTGTTGCAGATACCTATTTGGAACTCGTTTACCCCTGACTTTCCTATTTTCTAATCTAACCTGACCTACTGACTCTCCTCGATAGAAATGTGAGTTTCAGAGAAGACATTTTTTTGGGATTTTCAAGTAAAAAGATAGAATGAGTTGGAATGACTTGAGGTTTGCTAGAAACTGACGGAATTAATAGAAAGAAAAACTTAAGAAAAAATGGAAAAAAGGGGCTCGTGGGCCCAACGGTAACGGAAAATGGGCACATGGGCCCAAAACTGATGAAAAAAGTAAACAGGTACGTGGACCCGATTTTGAAAATGGATGGCCATGTGAGCCCATGTTGGGAAAAGCCCTCAGTCCTGAAGCTGACAAGGGAAGTAAATAGGCAAGCAGGCCCAGTAAGAGTGGAAGGTTGAAAAGGGTGCATGGGCCCAAAATGAGTTGTTAGTTTGGTGGAAAAGAGTGGGCTTGGAAGCCCATCCAATAGATTTAAAAACAACACCACAAGGTTTAAACATGGGATTGTTATGCTCAGGCCTCGCGGAATGGTTCTGACTTGGGTGGTATGCTCAACCAGATGATCCAAGATTGGTCTACCCTTGAGTGGTTCCTAGTCCTCTTCCCCACTTGAGAACAAACGTGTCAAAGATAAGCACAGGTTTTCCAAGTTTTCTTCTTCTTCATCTGAAGCCTTTCTTCTCTTGATAGCTATCATGGAACTCTTGTCATCTTCAGCCATCATCATGGTCTCCCCTTTGGTAAAGAATGTATGGAGTCCCATGGCATATCCTGGCTGGAAGATCCTCCTTGGAATGGAATCCTCTTCATATCCCAACCCCTGCCTATGTGGCCTTTTCACAGATTCAATCGACTGAGTGATCCCTTGAAGATCCTTGCCCAAACCTTTTCCAAGATGATAGCCCAATTTCATCATCATCCGCCATCCCAGTATGTCTGGTAGAGAGGCGGTCATGCATCTGACTTCTGGCAATTCTCCCACCGAGATCTGGGGTTGTTTTGACAATCCTAAGGAAAAAGAAGCATCGTTCAGCTCGTCCCTTATAGGCATGCTAGTCACCTTGACCACTTGTCCTTTAAAGAAAAACTTTATGCACTGGTGGTTTGTTGAAGCCACAACTCCTATTGTGTCCAAGTATGGCCTCCCAAGTATAGCCCGAAAAGTTAGATCCAATTCTAGAACATGAAAATCCGTTGTGACCGTACATGGTCCAACTTTGACTTCTAGAGTGACCACTCCACGTGCAGCCTTCTTAGAGTTGTCGTAGGCCGTCACCATGGCACAGGATGGCTTGATATCTTGTGCAGAAATGCCGCACAACTGCAAAGTTTCTGGCGGCATAACAATGATAGAAGCTCCAGTGTTAACCAAACAGGATTTCACTTCGACATTGCAGATAATAATAGCCACATGCAAAGCATATCTCTTGACCTCTGGATCTGCTATTTCCTCCTGAGAGAAAGTGAGTGTTGGGTGCTCACTTCTAGGGGCTAACACTGTAGTGATCTTCTCAGGTGGCAGATCTTCATTCACCATGACCCTTTGCAAATACTACTGTAGAATCTCCTGGTGCACCTTTGATCTTTTGATCAACTCTAGTATGGAAATACGGGCCAATGTCTTATCCAAATGTTTTAACAAATCATAGGCTTTGCCTGGCAAGGGTTCTTCCACTTGTTCCTCCTCCACTGGATCCTGCGGTTGAGTACCGGCTTGGGGAAAGAGCCACTGGAACATCCTCCCACTCAGAAGCACCAGGGTTATTTGGTGGCCGGGTAGAGGTCATGGGTTAACTGGGGTGGGCTGTGGTGGAACAGGTGGTGTATGTGCAGGTATGGTAGGCAATGGGATTGGTGGTTCTGGGATAATTGGGTTTTTGGGTAGAGGGGTAGGATTTGGAGGTGGTAGTGATGGTGATATTGGTGGCCTAATAAGAAGAGGTCGGGGTGCGGGAGTGGTTGATAGGTTTAATGAATGTGTTGGTAATGTGGTAGGTTGTGAGGTTGGTGGTATAATAGGTTGAGATTTTGGAGTGACAGAGCTCATAGGCTGGGGGTTCAGGTTTGGTGGTGATTGTGGTGGTCGGATGAGCAAGGGTCGGTGTGTAGCAATGGTTGAGGGAGGTGTAGTCTACGGGTTGGCCTAATGATGGGTCGGCGAGAAAAAGTGGCGGCCAGTGGTTGGGTTATTGAGCTTGGTGGTCGTTGTGGAGTAGAAGGTGCACAGATTATTTTTTTAGGAGGGTTCTGGCAGGATGCCTAGCTAGGTTGACTGGCATGGTTGCATTGTAGTTTTCTAGTTGTCAACCTTGAGCACGACTGGCATATCCCTGGACAATGGAGTGTACTAGACCAATTCCTGGGTTTGGATGTGCTGGTGCTGGTGCTGGTGCTGGAGCAGGAGCATGTAGTGGGAATGGATTTTGAACAATCCCCAAGCCAGGTTGTTGTTGAGGTTGAGCCGGTGGATGCTGTCGATGCTGCTGCCTAGCCTTCATTGCTTGTATGCATTCCCCCATTTAAGCCTAATCGATGCTACCTTGGTCATTCAGATCGTGGATGTAATCCTTGAATTGAAAACACACTTCAACAGTGTGACTAGGATACCGGTGGTAAGCACAGTATCGGGACATATCTGTGTTTGCTGGCCAAAACTCTCTTTCCTTGGGTAATTCCAACTATTTCTCTGCCATGAGTACATTGAAGATGTTGGTCAAGGAGTAAGGGAGTTGTTGGTAATTTTCTCTTCTAAGACCTCCCCTTCGTGGTGCCTGATTGTGTGGTGGTGGTGCCCAATTGTTGGCAGGTGGACGAGGTTGCTGGGATTGTGCTACTAGCTGAGGGGGTTGTTGTGGTTGTCATGGTTGTTGTGGCCTAACCTATTGTTGAGGGGAGTGGTAAGAAGAGGTTTGTGGTGGGTTTCTGAATTGGTTTTGACGGTTCCCTCCCTGGTGTTGACTCCAAAAACGGTTTCCGGATCGGCACCTCAAGAGAAGGTGAAAGATAGAATGAGGGAAGGGGAGTGAATCGGAAAACACTCGGAAAGCAGTAAAAAGTCCTCACCTCGGTCCCACACTCACATTGATCCCCGAACTTTCATCTCACGGCATCACTCGATCACCGGAGATGGTTCGGGTCATATGGGAGGAGAGTGAAAAGGAGATGAACTTATAACATGAATAAAAAGGTGTTCACCAAGAGCCGCGGGCTTCGCTTTATGAAATAAAAACAAGATTGAGTTGATTTAACCGTGTGTACCTTAGCGTGGGAGATTGGGATGTGAGTTCAACCTTCTTCTTCTTCGGCTGGCCGATGAAGAAGAGTCCAACCGATGCTAGCTTGATCAACATGTGCAACTAGAACAATAAACCAAGTGAAAAGAAGCCGATTATAACTATGGGAAGTGTAGAAACTATAGGAGAGGAGATGAAACAAAGAAGCAATTGGAATAGAACTCACCGGATTGGGGCGAGCCCTAACCCTTTTTTTTGTGCTTTTTAATTATGTAAAAATGATGCAAATGAAGTAAAAGATGTTATAAGATAGTAAATAAACTGAATGAAACCAGTTAAGAAGGACTTATGAAGTGTGTGGCTTAAGTTGAAGCCAAGTTGGTTGAAGAAGGCCGGTTCGGGTAGCTTTGCATCCTTCTAGCGCGACTTTGGTGCAGAAAGTGTTACAGACTACCCCGATGTCAGAATTGAGTAAAATTTGTTTCTATGGATGGATAACTTGGAGATACAGAGATCGTATGTTGATTATTTCTCAGGAATCTATCTTTATAAGCCTGTAAAAATTATGAAAATAGATGGATGTGTAAAATAGAACCTGGATACGCACCCTCAGTGCAGCAATCACCACAAACAAACGGAAAGTCAGAATGGAGTGCCAACAATTGAAGATGAAAGAGGATGAAGAGAGGAAAAACTCCTATGTTGAAGACTTTTGCATCAGGAGTCTCGGATTTTCTGCAGAAGTTGATGAAGTCGGTTGATGCAAAACACACGGATTGAGCCTTCTCCTTCACTTCGGGATTGATCTCTCGACGTCGGATCGGCTTTGGACGTCAGGATGGCCTTGAGAGAGAGATTGTATGACCTCAGGATGAGCTAGGCACGGGGGATTCACCTTGGGTTGTTGAGAATGACCCTCAATTTATAGAGGAGAGAAATCGGTGCAAAATATGGAAACTGGACCGACCGCGCCCCCGACTTTCAAAGGAGGCGAGGGCGCGCCCTCCACCCTAGAGCTTCTCCCCACCGGAAAAACTCTCAATCGACCTTCGATAGCACCGTTCGAAACCAAAGAACGATGGGAAACTCTTGCTAATCACATTACCTGTCATCTAAGTCATCTTTAAGACATCAAATGTCTCCCTGGTGTAGACATGCCAATTTGGACTTATTTGGGGCTTAAACCCTTATTCCATTGGCAATACTCTTTATCTAACCATTATCTGATCCAGATCACCTTGCGGAGATGAGCCAGGGAAGTCAATGAAGAGCCACACGAGTTGAGAATGGACCAAGGTTTCTGAAACAATGTCGTAATCTTCAAGCGAGAGCCGCATGTTACTCATAGAAACATGAACCCTGCTCAATGACCGAACCTTAATGATCCACAATTGAAGGCCTTGGAAACCTCGTGTGAATTTTGCAACATTTGGCTTTCTGACAAGTCATTTCGATAGTCGCGGGTTTATAACAGCTTTTATTACTACTTTCCGATCTGTACCATTACGGCTATCCCAGACTGCATTTTATGTCTTTTTGATCATCACCAGACCTTTCCTGGTCCTCCGAGTCAACCGGAGCTATTTGTTGTCACCAACCAGCCATATAGCCTTTTTGGTTGATTTTAGGGTTTCTCGGTTATTCTCGACTTTTCCTATGCTCATTTCACATTTAACGGCTTATTCTCAGATTTTTTTCAATGATTCCGAGTTTTTTGAACATACCAGACTTATTCAGTTGTGGTTTTAAGTCATCCCGAGTTGACCCTAGGTTCCTTGACCGAAATCGTGCCATTTCGGATCACTACCTGAATTTTTGGTATTCAGCAGGGGGTAAACCAGTAGTCAAATACCTATGTGAAAGTGTCGGGAGTCATGTTAGTTGGTTTACTAATTTTAGGAGCTGTGGTTGAGAGCCCTCTTTCCAACTCAACAAATGGGAGTCGAGTCGGATGTCCCATTTGCAAGTTGCAGTCACCAAACCCTCACTATGAGGGCATGGCCTGCCCACCCTCAGACCGAGGGCGTGGTTAGCGCGCCCCTGGTCTAGGGGCATGGTCAGTTTCAAAATATAGAAATTGCTTTGGTTTGAACCTTCTAAACCACTTTTTGGAAGCTTTCTTCTTCTCAAAAATGATTATTTTGATCGCACCCCTGGATCGGGGTGCATTCATTTGTCAAGTCCACTTTTAGTAATTTTCTAGAGTTTTTCGATGATTTCTCGAAATAATGTGCCGAACGCACCACCAAATTGAGGGCGCGCTGACCGCGCCCTCAACCTGAGGGCACAGCCTGCGTGCCCTCGGGTTGAGGGTGCAGCCTATGCGCCCCCAACCCGCGGGCGCAGTCGTTCTCTTTCTATGTTTTGCACCGTTCTTGCTTCTTCTATAAATTCTGGGCCATTTTCAATGAAATGAGGTTACCCTGGACATCCTAGCACATCTAGAGGTCATCCAAGCTCTCTCTCAAGGCTGTCTCTATGTCCGAATCTGAGCCAACGTTGAGAGTTCGATCCCGAGGCAAGGAAGGAGATCTGATTTGTACTCCCTACATTGATATAGACTTCATCAGATTCTGTAGAATCTCAAGGCGTCTACTACAAAAGCAGTCACTGGAAGAATTCTTTCTATCCTCTTTCTCTTTCGTTTTCAATAGATGGCACTCAATTCTGACGTACCGTTTGTCCGTGGTGATCACTACACCAAGGGTGCATAACCAGGTTCTATCATCTACATCCGTCCACTTTCACAGAACTTGCAGGTCAGGTTAGATACTTTATAGAGAAGTCATCAACACAATATCTCTTCCACTTCAAGTTCTCTGTCTGTTACAACAAATGGCACTCGATTCCAACATCGGGGTCATCCGTACTAGCTTCTGCACCAAACTTACACCAGAAGGGTGCAAAACCACCGAACCGGCCATTTTCACTCATCTCGGCTTCAAATCGAGCCATTTCACTACATAAGTCTTTTTCTTCCTTCAGTTTATTTACTTTTGAGGACAATTTTTAGTTAATTTTTATCATTTTATATAATCTAAAACACAAAAAAGGGTTAGGGCTTACCCCAATCCGGTGAGTTCAACATCGATTTCTCTTTTTCTCATCTTCCTTCTTACAGTTTCTACACTTTACATAGTTCTAATCGGTTCCTTTCACTTGGTTTATTGTTCTAGTTGCACAGATACATCAAGTTTGCTTTGGCTGGAGACACCTCATTGGCCGGTTGACGAGGAAGAAGGTCGAACCCACATATCATCTTTACCACTAGGGTACACACGGTCAACTTCATTCCTTGTTTTAATTGCATAAAGAAAAACTTGCGTCTCCTGGCGACCACATCTTCAATCTTCTCATGTTTTAAGTCATTTATTCCTCACTCTCCTCCCACACAACCCGAACCATCTCTGGTGCTCGAACAATGCCGGGAGATGAAAGTTCGGGGATCAATGTGACTGTGGGACCGAGGTGAGAGTTTTTTCTTGAGGTGGTGATCCAAAAGATGACAAACCCATTTTTGGAGTCGACAGCTTTGTGGTGACCACAATGGGACAACCAATAATGTCTTCAACCATGCTAGCTTGATTCATCCATGCAACTAGTTGTTTCCAATTTGGTTCTCGCACGAACCGGCTTATCTTTCACCTTTCCCATGTCAATTTACTTTTAAAAAACCTTTTGTTTACCCTTTCTTTAAGATTGTTCCCCATGGGGACTTGACTTGCTTTTCTTTGATTTCAATTCGGTTCCTGCGAGAACCACTCTTTTCTTCTTATAAACCGGTTCCCACGTGAATCACCTTTCTTTTCCAACTCGGTTCCCGCATGAACTAACTTATTTTCAGATCAGTCCCTGCGAGGACCATCCATTTGCACTACCTTCAGATTGACCCCACGTGACCCCCTTTCCTTTTTGTCATCTTCTACATCGGTTCCCGCGTGAACCACTCTTTTCTTCTTATAAACCGGTTCCCGTGTGAACCACCTTTATTTTCCAACTTGGTTCCCGCGAGAACCAACTTATTTTCAGATCGGTCCCCGCGTGGACCACTCCATTGCATTACTTTCAGATTGGCCCCATGTGGCCCTCTCTTTTGTCAACTTTTACACCAGTTCCTGCATGAACCATCCTTTTCTTCTTAAAAACTGGTTCCTGTGTAAACCAACCTCCTTTTCTAAACTGGCTTATGTGTGAACCAACCCAGTTTCAAATCAGTCCCCATGTGGACCACCCTTTTGCACTACTTTTAAATTGGCCCCACATGGCCTTCCTTTCCTTTGCCAACCAAACAAACTGGTTGGGAAAAGCCCTCAGTCCTGAAGCTGATGAGGGAAGTAAATGGGCAAGCAGGCCCAGTAAGAGTGGAAGGTTGGAAAGGGCGCATGGGCCCAAAATAAGTTGTTAGTTTGGTGGAAGAGAGTGGGCTTGAAATCCCATCCAATAGATCGAAGAACAACTGCACGAGGTTTAAACATGGGATTGTTATGCTCGAGCCTCGCGGAATGGTTCTGACTTGGGTGGTATGCTCAACCAGATGATCCAAGATTGGTTTTCCCTTGAGTGGTTCTTGGTACTCTTCCCCACTTGAGAACAAACGAGTCAAAGATAAGCACAAGTCTTCCAAGTCTTCTTCTTCATTTGGAGCCTTCCTTCTTTTGATAGCCATCATAGAACTCTTATCATCTTCAGCCATCATCATGATCTCCCCTTTGATAAAGAATGTATGGAGTCCCATGGCATATCCTGGCTGGAAGACCCTCCTTGTGATGGAATCCTTTTCGTATCCCAACCCCTGCCGGCGTGGCCTTTTCACAGTTTGAATCGGCTGAGTGATCCCTTGAAGATCCTTGCCTAAACCTTTTCCAGGCTGATAGCCGAGTTTCATTATCATCCGCCATCCCACTGTGTCAGGTAGAGAGGCGGTCATGCATCTGACTTCTGGCAAATCTCCCACTAAGATCTGGGGCTGTATTGACAGACCTAGGGGTGATGTAAAAGTAGCATCATTCATCTCGTCCCTTATAGGCATGCTAGTCACGTTGACCACTTATCCTTTAAAGGGAAACTTTATGCATTGGTGGTTTGTTGAAGCCACAGCTCCTATGGCTTCCAGATAAGGCCTCCCAAGTATAGCCCGAAAAGTTTGATCCAGTTCCAGGATATGGAAGTCGGTTGTGAACACACATGGTCCAAGTTTAACTTCTAGAGTGACCACCCCATGTGCAGACTTCTTAGAGTTGTCATAGGCCGTCACCATGACATCAAATGGCTTGATTTCTTATTCAGAAATGCCGCACAACTGCAATGTTTCTGGTGGCATAACGTTGATAGAAGCTCCAGTGTCAACCAAACATGATTTCACTTCAATATTACAAATAACCATAGCCACATGCAAAGCATATCTCCTGACCTCTGGATATGCTAATTCCTCCTCAGAGAAAGTGAGTGTTGGGTGCTCACTTCTAGGGGCTAACACTGTAGTGATCTTCTCAGGTGGGAGATCTTCATTCACCATGACTCTTTGCAAGTACTGCTATAGAATCTCCTGGTGCACCTTTGATCTTTTGATCAACTCAAGTATGGAAATACGGGCCGGTGTTTTATCCAAATACTTTAACAAATCATACATCGTGCCTGGAAATGGTTCTTCCACTTGTTCCTCCTCCACTGGATCCTGCGGTTGAGTGCTGGTTTGGGGAAAGAGCCGCTGGAACATCCTTCCACTCCGAAGCACTGGGGCTATTTGGCCGTTGGGTAGAGGTGATGGGTTAACTGGGGTGTACTGTGGTGAAACAGGTGGTGTAGGTGCAGGTATGTTAGACAATGGGATTGGTGGTTCTGGGATGATTGGGTTAGTGGGTAGAGAGGTAGGATTTGGAGGTGGTAGTGAAAGTGATACTGGGGGCCTGATAAGAAGAGGCTGCGGTGTAGAAGTGGTTGATGGGTTTAATGAAGGTGTTGGTAATGTGGTAGGTTGTAGGGTTGGTGGTATGAAAGATTGAGGTTTTTGGGTGACAGAGCTCATAGGCTGGGGGTTTAGGTTTGGTGGTGATTGTGGTGGTCGGATGAGCAAGGGCCGGTGTGTAGCAATGGTTGAAGGAGGTATAGTTCAGGAGGGGGCTGGCCTAATGATGAGTTGGCAAGAAGAAGTGGTGGCCAGTGGTTGGGTTATTAAGCTTGGTGGTGGTTGTGGAGTAGCAGGTGCACATATTATTTGTCTAGGAGGGTTCCTACTGGAGGCCTAGCTGGGTTGACAGGTATGGTTGCATTTTAGTTTTCTACTTGCCAACCTTGAGCACGATTGGCATCTCCCTAGAAAATGGAGTGTACTAGACCAATTCCTGGGTTTGGATGTGCTAGTGCCAGTGCTGGAGCGGGAGCATGTAATGGGAGCGGATTCTGAACAATCCCCAAGCCGGGTTGTTGTTGAGGTTGAGCTGGTGGACGCCGCGCCGTCGCTGCCTAGCCTTCATTACCTATATGCATTCCCCCATTTGAGCCCAATCAATGCTGCCTTGGTTATTCAGATCATGGATGTAATTCTTGAATTGAAAACACACTTCAACAGTGTGACCAGGATACCGGTGGTAAGCACAGTATCAGGACATATATGCGTTTGTTGGCCAAACCTATCTTTCCTTGGGCAATTCCAACTGTTTTTCTGCCATAAGTACATTGAAGATGTCGGTTAAGGAGTAAGAGAGTTGTTGGTAATTCTCTCTCCTAGGACCTCCCCTTCGTAGTGCTTGATTAGGTGGTGGCGGTGCCCAATTGTAGGTAGGTTGACGAGGTTGCTGGGGTTGTGCTACTGGCTGAGGGGGTTGTTGTGGTTGTTGTGGTTGTTGTGGCCTAACCTGTTGTTGAGGGGGGTAATAGAAAAGGTTCTGTGGTGGATTTCTGAACTGGTTTTGACGGTTCCTCCCTAGTTCCACACAATGTTTATAGCTTCGTTGTTGACCACTCCTTCGATTGTAGGACCAACTAGTGCAGAGGGGGTCTTCCTGATGTTACTAGGTTTGGGATCAAATGGATTTATCATGGAGGCATCTTTGAAGTGGGCTTGCAAGTATCGGGCACTGTCATAGAGTTCATTCATGGTGGTAGGATGGTGCATGATCAATACATTCCTTAGAGCTAGTGTGGTATTCCCGATAAGCATTTTCACTTGTTCCCCTTCAGAAATAACATCTATCAATTTCTCTGCCATTCCCTCCAGCGATCAGCAAACTTTATAAAGTCCTCTTCGGGCTTCATCTTTTCAGCAATCAAATCTGTGATGGAGCATTATGGTGCCACCCGGTCTCTGTATCTTTGCAAGAATTTGGTCTTGACAATATCGAAGTCTCCTGCCTCAAAGGGTCAAGTGAGTAGAACCATTCCAATGTAGACCCTTCTAGTGATCGGCGGAATAAGAAAGCAAGAACCCTACGATCATTTTTCTAGAATGAGGACTCGCAGAGAAAATCTTTAAGGTGAAGAAAAGGATTGTTAGTACCATTGTAGCGGCAATAAATTGGTAGCTCAGAAGGTGGCAGGTGGAGAACTGGCAAAGAAGGAATAGAGGTCTCAGAAACTGACTTGGAGTCCAAGTGACATCTCAGCTCTTCATAACGTTCATTCATCTTGGTGAGCTGATCCATGATTGCCTGGGTGAGAGCAGGTTCTTAGTTTACTGGTGGGGGTATGTGGTTAGAGGCATGGTTCTGGAATTGAGGAGCATGACTTGGCAAATTTACTGAAGATTGTCGCAAGACTTGGTGGGTCAGGGGAGCAACATAGTTAAAATAAGATGGCTGAACAAATGATGGTTGAACCACAGATGGTTGAACTATAGATGGTTGAACTACAAATGGTTGAACTACAGATGGTTGTGCTAATGATGGTTGAATCACAGATTGTTGAACAATAGGTGGTTGAACAAAGGGTGATTGAATGAGTGGTGATCGAACCAGAGGACAAGGAGATGAGGCAACTTGGTTGGCTTCAGCCTGATCTGAGGCAATTTTGCCCTTCACCATGGATTGTATGCGGGCGTAGGTTTCTGGGTCGGTATAGAGAGACAACTCACTAAAGAGTTGTTCAACATCACGAGGAGTAGATGGTTGAGGGACCTCTTGCGCTTCTGACTCAAACAATGGATTAGCATGACCGTTTGACAGAATTGGTTGGTGACCCATCTCGTGCTCTTGATGTTCAGCATGTTCCGCCATTCCAACGTGTCTTCCAGACCTTAATTGCATTGTCACCTTTCAACTTCAAGGAGAAGGTAAAACAAACAAGTTGACAAAGCAAACAAAGAACTTTTTCTAGTTTTTAGTATCTTGCAAAAATGTAGGTTTGAATTTTTGTTTGACAAACAAGTGATGAAAAGACTTGAAAGCAAAATTACGCAATTATTTTGATTAAACCTTAGGTTTATGGATTTTGTTAAGAATTTTTCTCTCAACAAATGGGTTAGGATCCTAACTTCAATCTCCAATGACCTAGGTTTTACACAATCTCACCACGCGTAGGTAGCATAGGATGCTTCGGGTTTTGGGGAGTGGTACAACCAACCCGATCGTGAAAAAGAATACTCCATGTATGAGGAATTATGGAGGCCTTGATGAAAGCCAACCAAGTCAACTAGGAAGGAATATCCCAGAAGAGAGGTTAGAATCCACCAAGAGGGTGTTTTATATGGGAGGGGTAAATGGGAGAGTGAGCTCCCACCTCAAAAAAGTGTAAAGGAAGGAGGTAGAGAGAAGAAGCAAAGAATGCAATCAATTAATAAAGCAAGTAATGAGCAAAACATAAACTTAAATAAACAAGCAATCACACAAGACAAGAAATTAGAAACTATACAAGCAACTTGAAACTAGAATCCAGACCTTGTTTCTTATGTGAGCCAAATGGAGATAGTGAAAAAATGATGGAAAGAAGAGGGTTCAGATCTGATAGCCAAGAAAATGGGTGGTCCACGTGGGGACTGATGTAAGAATAAGGACTGATGTAAGAATAAGTTAGTTCATGTGGGAACTGGGGTAAAAAGTAAAGGTGGTTCACGCAGGAACATGTTTTGGGTAAAAAAGGGTGGTTCACGTGGGAACCGGTTTGAATGATTGAAAGAAGGCCACGTGGGGCCAATTAAAGGTGAATAAGTATTTGATCCAAGTGGGGATAGATCTGATGGAAAGTGGTTTAGTTCACGTGGGAACCGAAGTAAAGAAATATATTGGTTCACGCGGGAACCGATTTAAAAGGAAAAGGGTGGTTCACGCGGGAACCGGTTTAAATGACAACTGAAAATAAAAGAGGGACACGCGGTGACCAATTTTAGGGTGATAACCTGCAGCAAAGAGGAAAAAACTGATTTAAATGACTTAAAATAAATGTTGGTTCGCGCGAGAACCGGTTTGTAGAAAAGAGTTGGTTCGCGCGGGAACCGGTTTTTTAAGCAAAGGTGGGTTCACATGGGAACCGGCTTAAATAAAATGACAGAAATTAAATGACATACTCAGCACTTCAGATATGATGAAATATGGGTGAAATCAAAATTTTTGAGATGGCATGAAATTTAAGAGAGGTGGAAAGAAGGAAAGGCTCACGTGGGAACCGATCTAGAACTAGAACTAGTTGCAAGGAAACACTAAGCACCCAAGGTTGAAGACATTGCTTGTCCCACCGTGGTCACCACAAAGTTGTTGACTCTGAAAATTTGATGGGGCCTCTCATTTTCAAAGAAGTCCGTGAATCCAGATCGTCACCTCAAGAGGGGATGAGAAAGAAAGAATGAAAACACGGAAAGCAACTCTCACCTCCGTCCCACACTCACATTGATCCCCGAACTTTCATCCCTTGGTGTCGCTCGATCGCCAAAGAGACAGTTCGGGTCATGTGGGAGGAGGGTGAGAAGAAGGAAATTAAGACATGTGGTCACCAGGAACTGCGGATTCCAATTTATGAAATTAAGGATGACTGTGTGTACCTTAGCGTGAAGAGTGTGGGTCAAAGCTTCTCCTTCTTCAGCCGGCAGATGAAGAAAAGTCCTCAACGCATGAGTGCTTGATTTTCTGTGCAACTAGACAAACAAACAAGTGAAAAAGACAATTATAACTAAACAAAGTGGAGTATATGTAGAGAAAATAACATGAAACACACAACTGACTACAAACTGACCGGATTCGGGTTATCTCTAACCCTTCTTTTTTTATTTTCGGATTAATAGACTAAAAGTAATGCAAAAAATGTAAAAAAATGATAGGAGGATGGATAATAATGAAAAAAAGAGATTGGAAAAATAACAGAAAGATTCTCATAAGAATAGAGAGAGATATGGCCAAATCTGGGTTGTCGAAAAAGCCGAGCAGCAGTCCAGAATCTATTAGGCGCGACTTTGCTTCTGCGCTTGTCACGACCAGCCCCGACCTTGGAATCATGTGTTGTTGAAAACAAACTGAAGAAAACTTGGAGAGGAAGAACTTTGATACTGAGAGCTTAGGCAGCAGACATCCACACACTGCTGTAGAGGCCAAAGAAGAGAGACCTGACAGGTCACCTGCAGACCAGCCTTCCTCTCTCTTGAACTGACTTTTCTCTCTCTAAAAACTCGAAATTCTTTCTCTAAAAATCACAAAATGGATGAAGGATGGAGCTTGGACGTCTTGAGATGCTTGGGGGGTCGTGCCCATGCCTTTGGAATGACCGGAATCGGAGTTTATTTATAGGAGAATGACCGGACTTATCAACACTACAAAATAGGGTGCCATGCGCCCTACCCCAGGGCGCATGCGCCCTGGTGCAGGGTGCATGCACCCCACTGAGGGGCGCATGTGCCTCCCAGTGAGGGCACGTCCAATCCTTTCGAAATTTTCGGTCTTATCCGGTCCTATCTGTTCAGAGGTAGAGTCCCGGTGAAAAACTGGTTCCCTCGTGCCTCAAGGTCAGGGCGCATGTGCCCTCAAGTCAGGGAACAAGGTCACGTGCCTCAGGGGTAAGCGCATGGGCACGTGCCCTGGGTCTTGGGCTCATGTGCCCAGGGACCTGAGCCCATGGGACTGTTTTGCGCGTCCTTCTTTCGGAAGCAATTGCAAACACTCCCGAACTCAGAATTTGACGTCGTTTGCTGCGTTGGAAAGATAACAGGCCGAAGAAGCTCTTTATAGCATTGTATCAGCTATTAAATTCTCAAAAGATTCATAATTTTATCCGGAAGTTAGAACAGTGAACAGAAGATCTAATACTGGTCAAAATACTCCGACGGCAACCGGAAAGGCACGGTATGCAAAAAAACTTGTCCGGAGTGTGAATATGACCGTAACCTTCAATTCATGATCATTAGGCATTGGTCATTCAGCCAATTTCTATGTTTACATGATTTACGTGTGGCTTTCGCTCGGAAATTATGGCTTTGTGCGGTAAACTTCAGAAAACATCCGATTTCGTTCGACGAAACTCTAAATGAACTTTAAAAGACTCAGCATCATTATAAGGTCAATCACATATGTTACCCTATAAAACATGAGTTTTATGCTCTGAATTAGGAGAATTTGGTGTGCCTACAGTATGGAGATGAATGATGAAATGCAATGCGGTACCTATTGCAAAGATCGCGTAAATCTTGAGATAGAAATTGTGGTCCGTTGTCGGTGATGATGTCACTAGGGATCCCGAACTTGGCGATGATGTTGCGTTTGATGAAGAAGCACAGCATTGATGCCTTGATCTCCACGAACGCTTCCGCTTCTACCCACTTGGTGAAGTCCTCTGTTTACGTTAGGATGAATGATTTAGAGTGAATTTCAGAGTTAAGATCACTTAGAGGGCCAATGATATCAAAAGCTCACATGGCTAAAGTCCATGGGGCATGGATTGGGTGAAGGGAACATGTAGGAGAATGAATCTTGTCGGCATGAAGTTGGCAAGAGTGATAGTGCTAGACAAAGATAGAACAATCTTCTTCTAAGGTTGGCCAATAATACCCTTTTCGGATGATCATTTTAGCAAGAGCCTGAGCATTGACATGGCCCCCACAAACCCTAGAATGTGCATCCTTCAGCACCAACCCTGCTTATTCTTCATCAACGCATCGGAGTAAGATTTCACACAGGATCCTCTTGTAGAGCACCCCTCCTAAGATTGTATACCTCTAAGATACTCTTTTGATTGCTTTCTTCTCTTTTGTAGTAGATCAAAGAGGATTCGTCTAATCTTGGTAGTACCTCACAATATCATCATACCAAGGCTTTTCACCCTCTTCCAATTCTTCCAACTCAATCAAAGATACCTCCTCTTTCTGTTTCAAATATTCTTTTCTGCCAAATCTCTCACTGACCTTCAAAAACTTTTCCATCCTTAATCGCTAGCATCGACCTTCTATGGACAAGGATAGTCTACACCGGCCTGCCTAGCAGAATTGATAGAGATGAAGTTAAAAAGTCCAACACATCAAAAAGAATATTCTAAGCTCGATGGACATAGACAAAAGTGAGTTTGAAGAACAGCTTGACGTAGCAGGAGGTGAGTTCTTGGTAGGGTTGGAGTTTTGGATGAGAAATTCTTGGTAGTGTAGAATTAGTTGGCTATCACCTATCACCATTAGTTTAATGGCACCATAGAAGTGAGCGGCCTCCATCCCGGCCAGCAAGGCTTCATATTCAACTATGTTATTTTTTGTTGGAAAGTTGAGCTGAAATGCCTGTGGAACATGATACCCTCGGGTGACAGAAGGATGATTCCTATTCCCTTACCATGTGAATTCAAAGCTCAGTCAAAATATAATGTCCAAAGTTTGGAAGATCAGATCAACTTTAATTCATCATCTGGGTGCTCCAACTAGACTAGGTCAAAGAGGGGGATAGGGTGATGGACAAGGAGTTTGACAATGGCGTAGCCTTTGACAGCCTTCTGAAGGATATAGGTGATATCAAACTATGAAACAAAACTCTGCCAGCATCGTAACTAGTCAGTCAAAATAGTCTTCTCAAGAAAGAACTTAATGGGATTGATGAGAGCAATAAGGTTGACCTCATGATCACCTAGACTAGTGTAGTACAAGTCTTCTTCACCACTGTGTATTTGTGCTCACATGGACCCAAGATCTTAGACAAATAATAGGTGGCTTCCTCTTTCTCTTCTTCATCCACTTATGCAAGGACTGCTCCAAGAAAAATTTTTAAGATCAAGATATATAGAACTAAAGGCTTGCTAGGGACTAGTGGTCTAAGCACAGGGGGACCAGCCAAGTATCTCTTCAAACCATCGAATGCTTCATGGAACTTCAAATCCCATTTAAACTCGGTCACTACCTTGGTTAACTCATTGAAAGGTTTGCACCTTTGGGAGTGTAGTGAGATAAATTGGCATAAAAATTGTAGCCTTCCGATTAATCTTTGAATTTCTTTCATATTTTTTAGAGGAGGCATACCAAAGATTACTTTGGCCTTGTTTAGGTCGATATCTATGTCTCTTTTGCTCACTATAAACCCCAACAATTTTTCTAATGAGACTCCAAATGTGCATTTCTTAGGGTTCATTTTCAATTTATATTCTCTAGCCCTTTGCAAGACCTTTCTTAGCAATTTAAAGTGATCCTCTCGACTTTTGGACTTAACAACCAGATCATCCACGTACACCTCTACAAGGGTATGCATCATGTCATGGAAAATAGCCATCATAGCCCTCTGATCTGTAGCACTAGCAATTTTTAATCCAAAGGGCATGACGACATAGTAGTAGGTTTCCCATGGTGTAATGAACATGGTCATTTCTTGGTCCTCCTCGGCTAACTAGATCTGATTATATCAGAAATAACCATCCATCAATGAAATCATTTCAAATCCAGTAGTATTGTTGACCAAAACATCAGTATGAGGTAAAGGAAAATCATCATTAGGACACATTTAGTTCAAGTCCCTGAACTCGATACAAATTCAAACTCGTCCATCCTTCTTTATAACAGGGACTATGTTTGCCACACACTGTGAATAAAAGACGACCTTAATAAATTTTGCCTGATGTAGCTTGTCAACCTCTTTCTTCATTTTAGTGCAACATCCAGGTGGAATCTTCTTAATTTCTGTTTGATTGGGGTAGCTCCAGGTTTAAAGTTAATCAGTGTTCCACCAATGAGGAGATTCCACCTTCTTCATAACAAGGACTATGTTTGCCACCTACTGTGTAAAAAAGATGACCTCAATAAATTTTACCTGATGTAGCTTGTCGACCTCTTCCTTTATTTTAAGTGCAAAATCTGAGTGGAATCTCTTTAATTTTTGTTTGACGGTAGCTCTTGTTTTCAAAGTTAGTTGGTGTTCTACCAATGAGTTGTCTAACCACGGCATATCCTTATATGTCTATGCGAACGTGACTTTGTATTCTTCCAAGATTTTGATCAAGCTATGTTCCTCAATGAGAGTGAGGTTTGCACTCAGGAGGATGGTCTTGGGATTTTTCGGTGTTCCAAGATTTAATTCTTTTGTTAGCTCATCCATCGTAGCTGATGGTTCCTCAAATTGTTTAAGTCCAGATGCATACACAATAGCCAAGTCCTCAATTCCTTCCTCAAGGTCAGGATCTTTCTTTGATAATACCTCATAGACTCCCAGTGTATGATCTACATTATGTTCATCCTCATATTGGATTTCATTAGGCTGGATAGCATTTTCCAAGAAATTTGGTAGCTTGCACATTCTTTGCATTTCTAAGCAAATTATTGGAGATACCTTTCTGGAACTGGTTTACCTCAAATTTTCTTGTTTTCTAACCTAACTATGCCTATAAAAGATGGAATTGAAGGGGTGGTATTTATAGTGTGTGATGGATCGGGAACATTGATTAGTGGTTCGGTGAGAAGAGGTCTCTGGTTGGGAGCACCCTCCGGGATGAGTAGAGACGTCCCCTCAATGGAAATGTGAGTTTGTGAGAGGATGTTTTTCTTGGAATTTTCAATAACAAAGAGAGAATGAGCTAGTGTGGCTCGAGATGAAATGAAAATCTTAAGAAGAAATAAAAAATGGGCTCGTGGGCCCCACAATGACAAGAGACGAGAGCAAGAGCCCAAAGCTAGGGAAAATTCTAATAGGCATGTGGGCCTAAATTTAACAATAGACGGGCATGCAGGCCCAGTGTTGTGGTGCTAAAGTAAAATGTTAGGGCCAATGGTGGTGATGGTTTCAAGTGGGCATGGCAGCCCAAAGTGGTAAGCCGATTTAAATGGGCTCACAGGCCCAATGATTAACCTGGGTTGCCATATTGGCCCAAAGGTGAGGAATGGACTAAGGAGCCCATCAAGAGACATTAGGAGAAGTGGTGCAAGGACCTTGAAATAGGTGACAGTGGGATATGGTTCTTACAGAATGTTCTAGCCAATTGAAAGAATTTGATCAACGGGAGGTTTGTTTGTGGCCTTGAGCTAATTCAGAGAGGGTTTTCCCTTGAATGGTTCATTCAACTCTTCCTTCTCCATGAATAACCATGATAGGGATGAACTCAAGTCATCCATCTCTTCCTAATGGTCCGAGGCCCTCCTCCTATTGATTATAGTACTTGATTGTTCATCATCTCCAGCCATCATCATGGTCTCCCCTTTGATGAAGAATATTCAAAGTCCCATGGCATGTCTTGGCTAGAAAACCCTCCTTAGAATGAAAGACGGATCATAACTAAGCCCTTGTCTTCTTGGTCTTTCCTTAGCTTCAATGGGGTGCACAATCCCCTGCAGTTCCTTGCCTAGCCTTCTCCCTTGCCGGTATCCCATTTTTCTTATCATTCACCATGCAATTGTGTTTGGGGGCGAGGCCATCAATGCCCTGACCTCAAGTAGCTCTATAGTTGACACCAATGGCTTGATGGACCCTGAAAATCGTAGTGTAGAAAAGAGATTACTCACATTGTTCAGAAGAGATACACTGGTTACCTTAATTACTTGCTCTTTGTATGGAAACTTCATGTACCAGTGATTAATTGAGGCAAATGGCTCAATTTTTTCATCGGAGATGCCGCATAGTTGCAAAGTATCTAGCAACATGACATTGATGGATGCTCTAATGTCAAACAAGCAAGATTTTATTTCCACATTCTTAATGAAGATTGCAATGCGCAAAGCATACTTTCTAACCTCCAATTGTGCCAATTCTTCTTGAGAAAACGTGAGCAAGGGATGCTCACTCTTAAGGAATAGAATTGAAATGATATTCTCTGGTAAGAGGTCCTCATTGACCATGAGCTGCTGCAAGTACTACTATAATATTTCCTGATGAATCTTTGACATCTTTATAAGCTCCAAGATTGAAATCTATGCCAACATTTGTTCAAATGTTTTAATAAGTCATAAATCATGTTGGGCAAAGGTTCTTCTACCACCTCTTCTTCTACCTGCTCCTATGGCTGCACCCCAGCTTGAGGAAAGAGACGCTGGAACATTCTCTCACACCTAAGCACCAGCACCAATATGGTGTGGTAACACGGAGTGGTGAAGGCAGTGTGGGTGACGGTATGGTCTATTAAGGGAGTCTGAGGGGTTTGAGGTGGGCAAGGGTGGTTGTGATGGTGATGGTCGGATAAGGAGAGGCCATGAAGAAGTGATGACTGGTGATGGTTGGGGTGTTGGAGGTGGTGATGGTCGGATGAGGAAGGGTTGTGGAGTAGTGATGGTTGGTGGGTTAGGTGATGGTTGGGGTGTTGGAGGTGGCTTAATTATTAGGCGGTGAGTTGCGATAGTGGCTGGTGGTGATGGTGTCGAGCTTGAGGGTGGTAAGGTTGGGCTTAAAGGTGCTCAGATTAGCTGTCAGCTAGTGGTGGCTCTCAGTATGAACAAGATGGTTCGAGTTGTGGGTGGAGCTAGTTTTGCAGGTATGAAGGCATTTTGATCCTCCACTTACCAACCTTGGGAGTTGTTTGTTGCCTCCTTAGTAGCAAAGTGGATTAGGCCGATCCTTGGGTTTGGTGGTGTAGTACCTGGTGCTGGAGTGGGTGCATGAACTGGTAGTAGGTCTTAAACTATGCCCAAGCTGGGCAGTTATTGTGCTTGTTGTTGTTGGTGCCATGGTTGATTCTATCGTGCCTTCATGGCCTGTATTGTCTCTCCCATCTGTGCCCAGTCGATGCTCCCCTGATCATTGAGATTATGTATGTAGTCTTTTAATTGGAAGCATACTTCCACAGTGTACCCTAGATATCAATGATACGCACAATATCTACACATGTCTACACTTGCCGGTCACACTTCCCTTTCCTTTGGAAGCTCCAACTATTGTTCAGCCATAAATGCAATGAAGATGTCTATGAGGGTGAACGACAACTAAAGGTAGTGTTTTCTCCTTGGTCCCCCCTCCTAGGTGCTCAGTTGGCTGGTGGCAGCACATGGCATGTATCATAATAGAGTATATAGACATACTCGAGAGCATACCAAACATAAGCACGACACTTGTCATTTTATATTTTCTTGTACATATTCTATACAAATCATCAAATCCCTTATCCTTTAAATAAGTTTCCAAATATAATTTAAACAAAGCTTTAATATTTATATAAACCAAGACAATATCATGTCTTTCAAGATTTCATGCTTCCGAACAAACCAATCAGATGCATATAATCACAATTTCAATAAGAACTTAACAAAAATAATCACAACGGCATAACAATACATAACATGATTTTTACCAAGTTTCAAAAGTAGCTAGATTAGTATTTGACAAAATCTTATACAACATTATCATAGTAACATGTACAAAAAGAGACTATAGCAAACTTGATATGTACTATCTGAATTATTCTAGATTTTTTGGATTTCTATCCTAATGTTTCTTTTTCTATTTCTTCAAAAATAACTATTCTAAATCCATTTCTTCAAAAAAAAACTTCTTACATTGTAGCACCTAGGCCAGTGTAGACCGGGCCAATCATATAGTCCAGGTGGATTTAGCTCTTGCTAGGCCATGCTAGGGTGGACTTCTCATAGGTGTAGGAAGAGATAATAGAAGGAGAGATAAAAGGTGGCATCATTGTAGCTTCTTGTAGCACGAGAGGAGAGAGAGAGAGAAGAGAAGAGGGAGAACATAATTGTGGGAGTGTGGATCACCTTAGTTCTTTAGTGGAGAGATTTGCCATAGTCCCCAACCACCCACCACCATGTCACGTGAGATGGTTTAGTAATTTTTTTCTTTGTTACTGAATGGTGCAATATGTTACTTAATAGTGTGATATGTTACTAAATGTCCTATGTTTTTGTTACTAACCACTCTAATATGTTATTGATCTCATTAATAAATATTAATGAGATTATCAAACCACCTGTTAACGCATTTAATGGGGGGTAGTGTGGTGGTGGGTGATTGGGGATTGCAGGAGCCCCCCCACTACGGAAGACAAAGCAATCACTTTCCATATTGAAGCAGATGATGAAAGACCCACAAAAGTGGTTGAATAAACTGATAACTGACAAAATTAAAACTATCATGATCATATTGTCAAACTGCTTCTATATTTTGGCATCAAAAATGACAAAAACCTTCGTTGAATCTGAAGGATACTAACTAGTTGAGGTAGGGCATGGAATTGTACCATCTACAATTCCCATTAACTTGTATATGTTCAAGAAAAGAATAAATTGCATTCTCTATAGCATATACTTTTCCCCTTAGAGTATTATCGAAATACAACTTGAAATATTCGAAACTAGGTTAAGCAAAGAAGACTATGCAAATGTAACCTTGAGCCAGAAAGAAAAGGAGCAGAGACATTTGAGGAATCCTCCATTGCTTTGATATCAAGTTAGATTGATCTCCTAAAGTAGCTTGGACAAAGATAATGAACTCTCGTAAATAATCTTCTACAAAACCTCCAAAAATACTTCACATAACACGAAGAGATGTAGATTAATAAAGGAAGTAGAATGAGACTAAAGAAGGGAAGTCAATTGCCCTTTGCCCCCACAGTCAGTCTTCTTTTTACATTATGTAAACATTACATTATGTAAAATTACATTTAAAAGGTAAAATAAAGTTGTACATGTGTAGCTACCATAGGTGCCCAATTCAGTCATTGTCCAACTCATTTATGTTGTCTTTAACAAGGCGGAAGCTCCTCACTATGAGGTTAGCACATATGGTAGGTGGCTAGATGGGCGATGCTGAGACAAGGAGCGGCAAGGCAACATTGTGGTTGGTAGAGAGTGATAGAAAGGTATACCCTATAAGCCAATCATATATGATATGATTCAGCATTTCTAGAAATATCTCATTCAATTATATAAACAAATCTTTATTATTAGCTTTTATCAAATGCATACATCATAGTGAAATCATTAATCATATACAATGATGATTGAATCATAATAAGATCATGATAATGAGATCAATCATCTAGAGATATGTGATCTAAATGTTCATAGTCATATGATCCTTGAGATGGGACATTAACGATCTAGATAGACTAGTGTATAAGATGTCTTCTCATTTGATGATAATGACCGATCTCATTGGTCATTAGTGTGGAGACACTAAGATACACATACATGTGCTCATTAGTCGAATGTGTTCACTAAACTGATCGAATTAGAAATCTTGAATGGTATCTTATTGAACTGTCAATCAGGTTTTCTATTATTACAGATACATAGTTGAATCTTTGACCTAAATCACTAAAGATGCCTTAGTTGGCAAAACGTGTGATTTGACCATTGACTTATGGATCATCATTTAGATGGTGTAGTATAGTGATGGATTGGATACAAGGGAAGCCTAGTGGAAGTAATTGAGTAGGCAACAAGGGATCGTCAACTTTTTGTATGTGAAAGTGAATGTCCTATGAGATAGTGTTCTAAATCTCTAGCTAGGGTAGAGATGACAATTGGAAAAGGAGTTTTCCAATTAAGTCAAAATTCTAAGGAGTTGACAGTCAATGTTGTCCTCCTTTTCAACTGGTACGTTGAATAGATGAGGGCTTATCCATACGGTAGCTGATGATGGAAAGGCTCAATGTAGATAAAATTATCCTCATAGACATTTGGGATCATAGATGTGACTTGTATCCTTAATGATGGGTAGGTCGATTAATCGGTTATTAGATAATAAATTTAATTTAATTAAACAGAATTATTCTATTTTAATTAAGCCTCAACCAAATAGGTTATTAGGCCTAATGAGTTATACACACAAGGACTTATCCATACGTATAGGGGCTAGGTTTTTATGAAAAATTCCAAATTCTCTATAAATACTACTGGTTCTGGTCAAACCCTATCAACCCAAGAGTAAAAACCATGTCCTCAGCCTCCTCCTTATCTTCTCCTCAATCTGGAAGATGTCTATGGGTGATGGAGCTTAGTTCGGGAAGAGTTCTCAAACCCTAGAGTGAATAGAGAACCTATTATAAATAAAGTTTATGTAGATACTGCTAGAGACTAGACGTTTGAATAATTTAAAAATATTAAGAAGTTCTTCTTCTTCATCTCCAAGAGATTATATGAATCCCTATTAGGTATGTTTGAATCCGTTTTGATTGGTTTTCTATTTTCATCGTTCTGTTCTGATTAAGACAAGATCAAGATGAACCTATAGGAATATTGTCACTTTCGTTATGCTAAATTTTGTAGGACAATTTGTTATAGTGGTATCAAAGTCAGGTTCAAGTCTCGGTCGAAATCAACATCAAATCAATATTATTTTATTTATTTTATATATTTATCGAATAGGTGTAAACGTCTATTTTTTTGAGACCCTCATAATTCGTATGTGATGAAGATTAGAGATTTTTTGAACTGGGAGAATTTTTGTGACATAGGGCTTTCCAATGCTACAAACTTTTTGAAATGTTGACCTTTCCAAGGCTTTCCAATATTCTTGAAACATGGTGATTATGTCATATATGTACAATTACCCAAATTTGGGGATTTTGTGTAATCTTCGCCCATGGAGAGAATTGAAGACTTGTGAAGATTTTAAAGGAATGGAAATATGATTACCTAACATTTCCTTATGATTTATTGGGTTGAATGGTGGCAGAGGAAGAAGAATTTGGAATTTTCCATCGACGGGAGCCTTACCTAAGGTGACACCTTCCTCTCTCGATTGTTGTCTTTTGAAAAAGATTTATGGGATAATGATGGATGATTTGGAATCTATGTTAGACAAGGATTCTAACTAATATTTTTTGGGATTTTTTTCACGTTCAAAATGTCCAGAATGGGCAGAGAAACATAGTGATATCTTAATCCTACCTTGATAGCACCACCCCTGTTCTTCTCTAATTTCTTGTTGATTGCAAGTTTTTATTTGGATAAGGCTGATTGTTTAAAAGTACTAATTTGATGAGGATTCAAATGCATATTTTTTCAAAATTTTGGAACCTGGGATAAGGATATATGGGCCTAGAAAGTCAGGGCTTCAAAAATCACTTGTACTGCCCTTATATGGTGAGGAAGAAGTATCCAGGTCCGAGTTGGGCTCGGATTTGGATCCGCCCATGGTGGATCCGTAGGTGGTGCATGTGCGGGTGCATGGGGTGGTGGTGTAGGCGTGGCTAGAATTTGGCACACGCTTGGGCGACCTTGTGCACTAGCACGCACGACACAATGCACCCATCATATTTTTATTTTATTTTAAATTGTTTAAAATTATAAAAAATTTAAAAAGTGCTATAAAATTATAAAAAATTCTAACAATTTATAAAATACTTTTTTGACAATTTTAAAGTAAATATCATGTTAGATGATATTAAGCCCTATTGACATAGATTCACTCATAGTTAAGTTTTAAAATTATTTTAAAAACTTAACTTATTAGTGTCTTAATTATTTTTTTAAAATAATATTTTTTCAGAATAATTATTAGGACATTAATTTCTGACTGTGCATTATAATGGGAATGTATAAATGTTATAAATAATTTAAATGTGAATATTTATTTCATATAAATTCTTTACATGTTGTTTTCCTATTATTTATTTCATAAAGAATTCGAGAAACATGAAATTTGAAATTTCAAAATTATAAATTATATTTTATGATATAAATGTTGCATCTTATTAATATCATGTATTCACACTATGTACATGTGATGTTTGGTTGTGTAAATGTATGGAGATCATAGACTTAGGATTTAATTATCATGTGATGATAGTTAATTATGTGGATATATTTAATGGGGCCTACATGTCTCTCTTTCTCTCTATTCAATTCTTATTGTAAATTCTACCTTTCTCCATTAATGTACTTCCCTTGGTTAAAATCAAGGTTACATATTAAATTATGTATATTTGTAGATCTACATACTCTTAGGCCAATTGTAATGATAAGAAGCTGATTCATGAAAGAGGAGAGATCGGGACCACTTGGAGAAGTGTTCTTATGAAAGTGGAGACACACCTACATAAGCATCAGATGCTAAATTCTTTAGTTGCACACCGTTTTGGCTCCAATGTTACATGTTTAGGTAAGGGTGTAAACAAACTAATACACTAAGTAGTTTAAAACTCAACTTGATAAAAATTCGACTTGGCTTGTTTATTATGTTAACTAAACAAGGTTGAACAAAAAATAAAGCTTGAATTATTAAACAAGCCAAACTTGAACATACTCCTACTCGGCATGATAAGCTCGCGAGTAACTTGATTAAATATTATATTGAATATTTATTTTTAAAATTTAAGTTATGAGTATTAATAGTTATATGTTGTCACTTAAATATATTAAATAATTCAAGATTTGAGTTTAAACTTAAATCAAATTTCATAAATGAACTAAATCTATAGTTTCACAAATGACTTTTTATTGGTTTTGAGTTTTATAAACAAGTTTGTATATAACTTAAGCTAGAATCTATATTGAACTTTAGTCTTGCTACTACTCGAGCTCAAGCTTGACTTGGCTCAATTAATAAATGAACCAAGCTCGAACAAGGGTTCAATGTACTCATTAAAACTCGAGCTTTCGTGTAAAATAAATGAGCTGAACTTGAACACCATACTACTTGGCTCGGCTCGACTCGTTTGCACCCCTATGTTTAGAGTTAAGTCCATGATCATCTATTTAATTTATTATATATGTGATATGTAGGTATGTGCTATAGGTTATATTTTAGATATATGATATTCTAAAGGTATTATATATATATATTTAGCACATATTATTGATGAAACTAAAATAAAATCTTTCTTTGTTTTAATTAAGTTGATAAACGTGAGATATTAAGAATGACTCATGTAACTTTTCATTAATATAGTTTTGATGAGCCAATTTTAGATTGAATAAGTTTGTTATGCTACCATAAGACGCATTCATTAAAAGATTGGTGATCATAACGATGAACTTTGGTTGAATCATTTACATAGTTTTGTTGTGCTATCACAAGGGGTGTGTGAAGAATTCATTCTCATAAACAAGTAAGTTTGACCTAACCAGAGTATATGACTTATTGTTCTACCACAAGACCATAACTCTAAAGACTGAATGACTAAGAGTTTCAAGAGTTGTAACTGGGAATAGTTGTCTACTTATTAAGTATGGGGTGATTTGTTGTGCTATCACAAGATCATTATCATAAGGTTAATAGGTCTTAGTCTTCACTAGAATTTTATCATTATGTGCTTTAATGACGACGTAAAATGATTGACAAGACCACCTGACACCATTTTGCTTCGTACGTCACGACAACAGAATCTGAGTCAACGAGCCTACAGACCCCTTCAATGACCAGCTACCAAGCCCCTAATGATAGGCTACTGAGTATCAAAAATTTGATACCGAGGTTTTGAAAACCTGTTATTGCGGATGTGTTGATCCGCTACTAAGCTCTCAATGAACTGTTACCGAGTCGACCTTTGATGACCCACTATCGAGGTCTTGTAAAAATCACTACTGAAATTCGAAGACCCACTACTGAGGATCTCCTAAGCTACTACCGATGCTCTGAAAACCAGCTACCGAGGATCTACTAAGCCACTACCGAGCTCTCAACGAACATCTACCAAGGTTCTCTTGACCCACTACCAACCCCTTGATGAACGATTCTGAGCCAGCTTTGATGACTTGCTACGGAGGATATCCTAACCCGCTATAGAGGCTTTGATTACTTACTACTGAATCTCTACGGAGCCTCTACCATGTAGCTATCAAGATGTCAAAGAGCCGCTATCGACATGCGGAAGAACGGATGCCGATCCCCTGAAGACCTACTATTGACCGAGTTTGACTTATTATTGACATGCGGAAGAGCAACTACCGAGCCCTTGAAAAAACACTACCAATTGAGTCTGTACCGAACGTCGTATAATCCCCTACTAATTGCTCGACAATTGTAACTAAGTTTAAAAATATATATATTTGTCGATCATGTCATGACCTCGCTGATCGTACAAATTTTAATGATGACATAATGGGGCCAAGTAGACTACTTGATGCTGCTTCCTCAACCTCGTCGACCGTTAGGTGTCGTTTCTCGTCTTTGGATCACCATTAATCGTTGTTTGCTCTGCCAGACAACTGGAGCACATTACACCTTTTCTGATGTGACGTCTTTTAGTTAAAGATTGAAAAATTCCTTCACTCAACAATTTAGACAATTTGAACACGCATTGCGCAAATCAGAAGACCAAAACATAGTTTTTATCCTTTTTGGATCAGATGAGTGTTACTTTTTTTTGGTCACATGGCGCAATGGCCAGAGGACACGTAATGCCTTGCACGGTGAGAGATCGAGCTCAACTCGATCTTCACAGGATCCAGGGGGTGGCTCGGCTAGTCAGCTTCTGTCGAGAGTCGAACCCCGTCCCTACTCCCCCGGGAGCAGGGAACACGTCAAACCAGGTATGCTCGATCGGCCAGATGAGTGTTACTAGCGTCCGGTTCCTACAGCTGGTAAACATGGAACATAACTGACTGGTATTGTCGTACCCACAAGGCAACGCCACCACTTTTGCCAGTCTTTTCAAAGGACTCCCCGCCGCCCCTCGCAATGGAGACGCATTAGCCCTCGTGTCTCAGAGACGCCGTCATCTCCGCAAGGTAACGAAGATGGGCGTGGATGTTGATGAACGAGAGACGGGGGGCCATCGCCCGAGAAGGACAATAGAAAGACTACCCACGGCCAGTCGTTTTCAAGCCCTGCTTTGCTAAAAAACTCGCTTTCTTGTTTTCATTCATGGTAAACAGTAACACAGCTAGCAAGTATGCAGATGGGACAGAATCTTGCGAGATTTCAAATCGCTGCTTGCTGGCTTGCTTCTGCTGCTGCCGCCGCCTCCACGGCGGAGGACCGATGACGGAATGTCGGGAGCGGGAGCCTGTCCAACTTCTGTTATTTACGCGGCCTCTCAGGCTTCCCGCGCCATCATCATGTTGTAGCAGCAAAGTGCGTGGTCCTGGACAGAGAACAGATTATGGCAAGAACGATAAATCAAAAGCCCGAAGCTCAACCCATTTATCAAAACTGGGCAAAGCAACTCACGATCTCAAAGGATCCACTCATGGAGACCGTGCCCATCTTATCTATTAACAGGGCCTTCGTCAGGGACTGGCCAGAAGCGGCGAAGATGGCCGCCGCTGCCACGGCAGACGGACGGTAGTCGACTGAGTTCATCGCTGGCGAAATTGGCGACGAAGTCATGAACGAACTCCAGAATAAGCAGTTTGTGATGGCAACATTTCGATTTCGATACCGAACAAACTTCTTTCTTGATTACCTTCTACCGTGGAGAAGATGAATTCTGTGGCTCTCGAGAGGAGGTTGTCCTCCCCGGTTCGCAGGCATCCAAACTTGAAGGCGAAGTAATTGAGGTAGAGAAAGGGCGTTATCGAGCTCATCCGCCACTCCAGTGTGTTCAACACGAGGAGCTCCGTCCGCCGGATAGCCCTGCTGTGGAAGTGGTTTCCTTCTAAAGGATACTCCGCAAGTGCCGGAACCTTGCACTCTTCCATCTTGGCCGCCAGCGACAGGCAAGCCACCGATAGCAATTGGATCGCCCACGACTGCCCACTCTGTCGATTGTGCCGTGTCAAACACAGATCAGACAGGAAACGAGACGCTTTAGCAACGCGAGGAGAGGAGGGACATTGCTATTATTACCTTGATGGTCCGCTTCACGAAGAACCGATCGAGGTAAATCACGGAGAGGTAGGCTGTCCGATGACTGAAGCCGAAGCATGCCCGCGTCTGGTTCAGAAAGGCGCAATCTTTGAGCATTTCGCTGGAGATAAAACAGGAGGAGGAAGAGGAGGAGAAGAGCAGAGACAATAACGATAGTCGATAACAATCATCTATCCGGGTAAATGCTGAAAACCCACTTTTAGAATCCACCGGACGGCGGCAGAGCGGGCGCGCCTGAACCAATCCGCTGCCGCGGCCGGCGCGGAGGCGTCGCTGTGGGTGGATCCGCCGTTGCTTTCGAAGCTGCTCATCTCCCTCGAGACCAGTATTCCGATGTACTCCTCTTCGTTCTCCGAAAGCACAATCCCGTCCCCTCTCACCCCTTCCCTATTCGCCGTGCCCATTCCAAGAATGGTACCATCTCCTTGGCACAAGAGACCGGACGAGAACCCCGAGCAACACGAGTCCTCCATCCCCTCCGCCCTCCTCCCTACTTCGCCCCCAACCGGGTTGTAATGTAACTACAGCCTACAGCAACAACGACCCCCCTCCTCTCCCCCACCGTGAGCAGAGAAGACGGGAAGAGCAAAATGGGTATCATTTATTTATTTGTTTCGTTATCTCCACACGCACAGAGGAGCACGGTCGCGGCAGGGGGAGCGAAGCTCGGAATGGCGGGGAAACATGTGCCTGCTGCCCGTGGCGCCTCGTCGCGGGACCGGATCCTCTGTGCACCTCGGTGTGCACTTCAATGCACACCACTTCTTGAATTCATCTAATTATGTGATCAAATTAGTTATTTTAATCATTTTTAAGACTGTGAATATACATATATAATATGTATTGATAAAAAAGAAATAATATTAATATTTTTTCAATTCATACTATTTTATAAATTAATTATATTTTTAATTTAAATAAATATGTATAAAATATATTTAATGTTGATTTTCATAAAATATAACATCACATATTATATATGTATATTCACAGTCTTAAAAATGATTAAAATAACTAATTTGATCACATAATTAGATGAATTCAAGAAGTGGTGTGCATTGAGGTGCACACCGAGGTGCACAGAGGATCCGGTCCCCCTCGTCGCCTCCGCTCCCCCCTCCCTTTCCGCGAGGATTTAGCAGCGACAGGTGGGGGAGGAAGGCCACCGCCTCCGGGCATGAACAAGAGAACAAGGAAAGGAATTGGCGGCGTGGGGTCGCTCGGCTGTGCTGTTACATGTACAGCCCAAGTCACCGGGCACGAAAACTTTTTTATTAACTAGCACATTTTTTATTTTTAAAATTAACATGTTAACAATTTTAATTATAAATCTAACACACTTTAAAAAAAAGTTCAATTACGACAACTCGACTTTATTTAGAATATCTTAAATTCAAGTTTCACTGATTAAATTAACTGATTTAGAGCCCTAAGAAATAATGGACAAATTAAAACGACTAACTAATTACCAAATCACATTTTCGAGAGAAACATACTTAATGACACATTATTAAAATCGAGTTAGAATTAAATGATTTTAAGCTAGTTAAAGTCGAACAACCGACACTTTTGTTTAAATGGTGTTTTCAGCTGAAAGTCGAGTTGGAAGAACTCGACTTTTAGCCATAATCACGTTATAAATAGTTCTAACTAAAAGTCACACTATTGGAACTCGACTTTCAACGCTTTTCACCAGCACCTCTCACAACACGGTGCTCGTTGAAAGTCAAGTTCTTTCAAATCGACTTTAAACATGTCTTGTATAAAGTCAAGTTACAAGAACTCAACTTTCATTCAAAGTACAAAAAAATGACAGTTCACTCATCTCAAATTTGTTTCTTACTACATATCTCAAACATAATATAAATACATTCACATCTTAAATATAACACAACTGGATCCACATGTCAAAAATAAATAATACACCATGTTCCATATCTTAAAAATAAGAGAATACAACTCCACATCTCAAATATATTGAACTTCACATATCCAACATCACATATCCATCAAAACACGTATTTCATTCTTTTCTATATCTCAAACACAACATAACTCTATACCAACCAACCATGCAAACACAACTACATACACCATGCCCAACCAACCATACAAATACATATACACATACACCATTTATTTCCATACCATAAACCTATTGAACAAATTTAAAACAAAATAAGAAAATTTTCATTACAAACACAAATTGAACATTACAAATTTATCTCAACATACACCATAACCATACAGCATTCCTTTTCATACATACAACAAATTTTATATATAAAACATGTGTTCATCACAACCTCAAATTGAATGTTACAAATTTGTTTTGACATACATACAATGAACGAGCATGTACATATTACAAATAAGATGACAAGTTCACAAAAAATAAGTCCATCACTACAATGTACACTTAAAAAAGGAAGATAATTTCACCCTCTCCTTCCTCTCCTTAGACGAGATCTTCTACTAACAAATCTTCCTTTCTCCTCTTCAAGATGAGGTAGCTCTAATTTACGTGGAAGATGTTGAGATGTTATATTTTCTCCGTGTTTACTTGGGCGGATAGGTGTCGATGGAGTGATGTCATCAATGACATTCGATTGTTGCATTCCATATTGTGTGTCTGTTGGAGTGATCATTGAGGGATCACGTGCTCGTCTCCGCACATACGTCGAAGGCTCTATTATATACGTCGAAGGGCCCACACTGTCATGTCCACTCCAACCAAAAGGAGGTTGAAGCCACTATCCAGATGAAGAATGCATTGAATTTATAGCGGGTTTAAACATTGGCATTGTGATACGAAGCTTCTCATACATTTCTCGTTGCAATTCCAAAATATCAAGTTTTGTCTGTTGAAATTGATACTTATTTTTGGATACAAGCATATGTTGAATTTCATGGTATCCATGGAGTTGGCATATGGAAAATTACATAACCAATATTTAGTTCGATGTAAATATGTTAATTTTTGAATAAACAAAAATAAAGAGTGATAACAAAATAACATGACCTTATCAATTCTTGTTTCACAAGACCTCTTGGATAAGGTTCATGAGTTTCAGGAGCATTTTGAATAAGATATGAAATGGTGTGTTCCATATACCATTCTTCATATTGTTGACTTCTCTCGTCAATATCAATCTCCGTGTCTCGAGGTTCACATACATGCTCTTCTCGATCATCCCACCATTGTATATAATATATGTACACTTCTATTCAATCGGTTCCCCAACAACCACGTCCATCTTTACTCTCGTATTATTTTCTATCCAGTGGTGTATTTAGACGTGGCCGAACTGTCAAAGAACTTGTTCAAGAGCATGGATCTCCATGACCGAATAACAAATGAGAGGTACTGAGGCAAGCCAAAGTGTGGTATTCTTGACACCCACTTCTGGTACAAATTCTAAAATCTGGTGTGTACAAGGCTACCTTGTAATCTATATTATAAAAAAAATATTGACTAATATCAAATCATTTGTTTGATTGCAATAAGAAATTGAACATAGAAATATTAATATACCTGATTAGCCTTCTTGATATCAAGTTCATTTCTATAAAATAGAAGAGTAAATCTATATTGTGGTTGATCGGACAGTGGGTTCCACCTATACAAATTATATAGTATCATCAACATCAATCAATAGAAAATGAGAGACAACTGGTCATCTTTAATTGTTCAGTCTTCTAACAACCACAACCTGGATAGCCCTCCCTTCTCTTGGCCAAGACCCCTATGTAGAGCCTTCATTTCGAGCTGGTCAATTCTCTCCTCTTGGCTGGTCAGATCCCCCTTATCTTCAGCCCTCCACAGAACCTGCAATACTAATCATATAGGGGACCCTTCCAGTCTTCCCTTTGACAGCCATCTTAGCCTTCAAACAAAAAATCAAAAAAAAAATACCTCTCAATCAACCCTTCCACCCCCTACCCTTCTGCCTCCTCCGTACCTCCCCTTGGCCCTTTAACCCTTGAGGCAAGCCCAAAATTTCTACACAGTCTCTTTGAAATGCCCTTGATTGCCCACCTTCCAAGGCCAGAAATTCCTTGGCCAATCCTCTAAATAGCCTCCTATCTTGCTCCATCTTTGCCCCCTTTGCAAAACAAATCAAATTAAAAACATGTCTCCTTGGACTATCTAAATAGATGCTCGGCAATCCCCAAGAAAAACCAGAAATTCCCCTACTTTCCACCCCTGTGTGGCCCAGTGAAGCAGACTTCGATGTCAAAGTAGGCCCGTCAAGCCAGCAAAGCTCAAAACAGGCCCACTAGGCCCAAGAAACACAAGAATGGGCCCATGGAGCCTGAGAAGATTTGAATTGGCCCACCAAACCAAAATGAACTCAAACGGCCAACCAGACTGAAGATGACATGGACCAGCTCAATGGGCCTTGGACAAAAAAATCAAATTTAATAAAATCTTGAAAGATGAAATGAAAATTGCATAAAGGGTGAACTCAAATTTGAGTGTCCTATTGGATGGCTACTCTAGGTATGCCCCGGTATGTTGATCCGGACGTTGGTGTGGGCTGGCTTCCATTGTCAATGCATCCTTCCCCTGATATGGCAAGTTAAAAAAAGACTTAACTATGTTAGAGGGTAAACTCCATTTGATTGAGAATGGATTGTCAATGTCGAATTCATTTCTCTATCCTATGCTAAATTACTTGGGGGAAGGAACATTGACATGCTCGCCAACTGGGGATACTTTCCATGCTTTCATGATAATGACACATCAAATGCCGATCAATGTACACCGACATGATATTTTCAATGAACACTTCATGTGCCGTTGTGAATTGTTTGAAACCGAGCACTGATGTTAGCCTAATGGACCAAATAAGATGTGAACCCGAATTAAATAAATAAGATAAAATGGATTTAAGAAGATGTTTCATTAAATTTGGAAAAGGACATAGAAATCAGACTTTTTAAAATGTGGAAATTCAATAAAATTCACTCAATCCAATGAAATTAAATTCTTAATCAGGAAACAATAAAATAATCACAAGAAAAATTAAATAAAAACACTAAAAACACTAAAAAAACATCAAAATCAACCATAAAACAAAATAAATTAGATTATGAAAGAAATCAAAATTTAAACAACAAATCAATAAAATACTCAAGATCCAACCTCAAAGTACTTAAAATATGTCGAACATATTCAAATCGACATCAACATGCAAATTGACATAAGAGATAATTAAAATATTTCAATCAACATGTCAATCAAATGAAATTAAATCCCAAAACATTTAATCTACTCATTAAAATTCAAATTAAAACAACATAACTCAATTTAAAAAATAAATCAAATCAAGAAAAAAGATATTCAAAAAAATTAAAATAATTTTAAATCAACTCACAATTAGGGGTGCAAACGAGCCGAGCCGAACCGAGTAGTATGGTGTTCAAGCTCGGCTCATTAATTTTACACGAGTTCGAGTTCGAGTTCGAGCTCGAGTTTTAGTGAGTATGTGGAACTCTTGTTCAAGCTTGGTTCGTTTATTAATCGAGCCGAGTCGAGCTCGAACTCGAGTAGTAGTTAGACTAAAATTCAATTCATATTCAAACTTAAGCTATATACAAACTCCTTTATAAACCCAAAATCAATGAAAAGTCATTTGTGAAACTTTAGATTTAACTCATTTATGAAACTCAATCTAAGTTTAAACTCAAAGTTTGAATTATTTAATATATTTAAGTGACAATATATAAATATTAATACTTAAAATTTATTTTTTTAAAATAAATATATAATATAATATTTAATTGAGCTACTCGCGAGCTTATCGAGCCAAGCAAGAGTCTGTTCAAGCTCGGCTCGTTTAATGAGTCGACCTTTATTTTTTGTTCAAACTTGTTCATTTAACATAATAAACGAGCCGAGTCGAGTTTTTATCGAGCCGAGCTTTGAGCTACTTGTCGAGTGTATTGGTTCGTTTGCACCCTTACTCACAATCAAACAAAGAAACCCAACTTAGACATAAATTTTAAATCAAACACCAAATTTGAAATTTACATCCCAATCAAATAAAATCAACCTCAAAGAAATCTAAATCAACTTGTTTCCATCTCATCAGGCTCGCAAGGCTACGGTCCTTGAGTTCATTTCTTATGTGGATGTGCACGCTCTATCAAATACAATGCTATGGCATTTAATTAAGAGCTTTCGAGCAGTTGCTCGACGTAAGTTAATGGCGAATATTTGCACCATCTAACGAAGAGGGTCAATAAATTTTCATAGAATCCGAACTTTAGTTCTATAATTTTATAATATCTCTAGAATATCTAGCATTTTTATAGGCTATTACCTATTTTCTTAGAAATTTTGAACCATGATATTTAAATATTTTTCAAACTTATAAAAACAAGGTTCTTACATGTGCCCATTAATCAAATGAGTTCACTAAACTGATCGAATTAGAAATCCTAAATGTATCTTACCTAATTGTCAATCATGGTTTACTATCATCATAGTTGCATGGTTGGACTTTTGACTTAAGTAACCAAAGATGTCTTATCAGACATATCTTATGTTTTGACTATTGACTTATGGACCTATTTGATCAATGGTTCAATACAGTTAATGGATGAGTACAAAGGAAATCTGGTAGAGACAATTGAGCAGGCAATAAGAGATCATTCACTCTTGGTAAAATAGAGAATGTCCTATGGTATAGTACTATAAATCTTTGGCTAGGGTAGAGAAGATAATTGGAACACGATATTTTTAATTGATCTACTATCGACTATAGGATCTCAAAGTGTCAATTTATTAAGGGATTGACAGTCGATGCCATATCCCTATCTGACTGAGGCATTGCATAGACAAGAGTTTATATCCATGTGAAAACTGATAATGAAAAAGCTCAATAGAGATATAATCATTCTCAAAGTTTTTATGAACACGAGATGTGCTTGTACCCACAAGGCATTGAATTTCTTATTAGATAATATATTTACTTTAAAATAAATCATTATTTTAATTAAAATTTAACTAAATGAACTATTAGACCTAGTGTGTCATACACATAAGGATTGATTTATAAGTATGAAGACATTAATATACTTTATTGAAATTCTATTTTTATTAAAAATTATTTTTTATAAATATAAATGAATTTGGTCAAACCTTATTAAGAAACCAATTTCATGATTAGCTTCCAACCTCCTCCTACTCACTCTCTCTCTCTCTCTCTCTCTCTCTCTCTCTCTCTCTTGCAATTATTTTTCCATGGTGGAGCTATATCTAAGATGAGTCGGAATGTTTGACGTGCTAGAGAACTTGTCTATAGAGGAAATTCATGGAGATCCCACTAGGGCCTGTATGCTTGAACAGCTTGGAGAGCATGTAGTGTTCTATACTCATTCATCTCCAATATTGATAATTTATAGAATCCTGCAAAGGTATTCTTGATTTATTTCAAATACAATTTTTAGGTTTTTGTTGTACGATTTCGATTAATACAATGATCATGAAATCAAAGAAATCATCACTTTTATTACACCATATTTTGTAAGACAATTCCTCATAATGGTAACATAGCCAGGTTGATTGCTCAATCAAAACTAGCATAATTATGACATTATTTTATATATTTTGTGTACCCAAAATCATACGAATCTCTATCTTGATGGAGAAATTATAATTTGTATGTGATGTGATATTATTGATAGTTGGATCTAATAGATGCTCATGACAAAAGACTCTTGAATGCCACCCTTTGTTAGAATTTTGGATCACAGAGAGTATAGTGTTTTGTCGGGAAGATGGCATATCGATCAGTTGAGTGCCTACCTCCAGGATTGGGAATTCCACAATTATTATTTCATTGGATGTGATAGAAGCCTTGTAAAATCTTGGAATGAAGAGAAATATGATTTTCCATTTTTTATTCATGATTCATTGCTTCGAATGGTGGTGGAGAGAAAGAATTTGGTATTTTTTGTGGCAAAGCTCTCTGCAGTGGCGATGACTTCCTTTTTCATTTTCAACAATTGTCATCATTTTTTGGAATAGAGCTGATAGCTTTAGAATCCTAGTTGGACCAGAGTTATATTCCTATATTTTAGAGCTTTTTTTGCCTTTAAAAAGTCCATATTTGGAAACATGATTTGTGGTTGTTTTATCCTCTTTGTGGCACCCTTATTAGGCAAGGATGGGTCTGTTGGACCCTATAAGGGTCCTTGCTAGTAGATATGGCATTAGTCAAGCCATCTCAGGAGTGCGCATGCTCGAGATTGCAGGCAACACTTAGCAACATAGCAAGTTGGTATATTGGTATTGACAGCGATGTATTGTGCCCACCTATTTTTTTACAATTTAAATTGTTAAAAATAAAAAAATAGAAAATGACAAAAAAATTTAAATATTTTAGGAAAAAATATTTAAATTTATTTAATAAATTATTAAAGTGTTTAATCATCTTTTAGATGTTTGTGAGCTTAGTTGTCATAAGATCATTCATAGTTTGGTTTTTAAATTATTTTAGAATTATAACTTGTGAAATTAATGTTTAAATTAGCTTTATAAAATGTGATTTTTTAAAATAGTAATTATGACATTAGTTTTAAACCTCATACAATTTTGTGAATCTATGAATATTCTAAATTGTTTAAAGTTGTTTATTTATTAAAATTTGTGTCTTTTTATGCTATTTATTTTATGAAAATTATGACAAGCATGAAATTGAGAATTTAAAAATAAAAAATTATAATTTGATAGTGTAAATGTTATATTATATAATTATTATGTATTCACATTATATTCATGAGATGAATGATGATGTGAATGCTTGGAGATCATTGACTTATTTTAATTATCATGTGATGGTAGTTAATTAGTGTGGATGTGTTTAATGATAGAAGTGTATACTTACAAATCAATCATATGTGATATGATTTGTCATTTTTAGAAAAATTTTGTTCAATTACATAGGCAAATCTGTATTACAAACTCTTATTAGATGCGTACATCGTAATCAAGTCCTTGATTGTATGTAAGGATGATTGAATCATGATAAAATTATGATAATAAGGTCAATAAACGTATGTGATCTAACTATTTCTAGTTAAGGATCCTTGAGACAAGATATTGAGGATCCGGATAGACTAATATATGTGATATTTTCTCAGATGATGAGGATGACTGATCTCATTGGTCATTAGTGAGAAGACACTGAGATACATATACAGGTACTCTTTAGTCAAATGAATTCACTAAACTGAATAAAATAGAAACTCTGAATGGTATCTTATTGAATTGTTAATCAAGGTTTTCTATCGTTATAGTTACGCGATTATACCTTTGACCTAAGTTGCCAAACATGTCTTGTTAGGTGGATCTTGTACTTTGACCATTGACTTATGAATCACCAATTCGATAGTCCAGGATAGTAATGGACAGGGTATAAAGGAAACTCAATAGAAGCAATTGAGCTGATAATAAAGGATCATCCACTCTCAGTAAGTGAGACTGAATGTCCTATGAGATAGTACTCAAAATACTTAGATAGGATAATTAGAAAAGAGTTTTTGAATTGATATATTACCAAGTACAGGATCTCATAGTGTCAGTATATTGAGGGTTGATAGTTGATGCCCTACCACTATCCGATTGGGATATTAAATAGACAAGGGTTTATATCTATGTGATAACTGATGATAGAAATGCTCAATGGATATAAGATTATCCTCATAGTCATTTGGAATCACAGGATGTGACTTGTACTTTTCATGATCAGTAGACTGCTAAATCTATTATTATATAATAAATTTAATTTAATTAACTAAAATTATACTATTTAATTAGGCTTCAACAAAATAAGTTATTAAGCCTATTGGTCACACATATGAATTGATCCATAAGTTCGGGGTAAGAAGTGATTTATAAAAATTAAGGGTTTTTTTGTAAAAAATTAAATTTCTATAAATAATAGTAAATTAAGTTAAACCTTATCAAGCCAAGGGTTTTAATTTTGTTCTCTACCCTCTTCATCATGTTCTCCCATGGTGGCTCACTCTGGGAGGTGAGAGAAAAGCATTTGAGATGAGTCGGAAGGTCCGATGTGCAAGGAGACCCAACTATGGAGGAGGTTCGTGTGGATATCTCTAAAGACTAAACACTTGGATGGTTTGAAGTGCTTGTGAAGTTCTTCTTTCTTCTCTCAAAGGGATTATATGAATCTCTAGCAGGTATATTTGAACATATTTTAATTGATATTCAATTTTCATCATTCGATTTCAATCGAGAGAAGATCAAAATGAACATATAGAAATCATCAATTTTGCTGCATCAAATTTAATAAAAAGATTCCTTACATTTAATGGGGTCTTCGTGCCTCCTAATCTCTTTATATGGTTCTGATTGAAAATTCTACTCCATCTATTTATGCACTTCTTTTTGTTAAAGAAATGTTTATTATTAAGATATGTACATTTGTGGGTCTATGTACCCTTAAATTGCTTTAAATGATAGAAGGCTAGTTCGTGACAGTGAAGAAAATGGGACCACTTGACATTCTTTATGAAGTAAAGGCACATATACAATGGTATCAGATGTTTTTTTTAAAACATATCATTTTGGCTTCGATGTGGCATTCTTCTAGGCTTAAAGTCCATGATCATCTATTTTATTTTTTGCATATGTGATATGTGGTTGTGTGCTATTCCATATATCTTAAATATATGATATTCCAAAGGTATGCATACATAAGTAGCACATGTTATGATGAGACTAAAATAAAGTCCCTCATCATTTAAATTAGGTTGATAAATGCGAGTCATTAAGAATGTCATTATGTATCCTTCCCTTGTTATCTTATTAATGAGTCAATCTTAAATTAGATGAGTATGATGTGTTGCCACTATAAGGAACCACTCTATAGAAGTAGAAAATTTTAATTCCTTGAATATCATGGTCATTATCTTAATCAAAAATGAACAATGAAAACCAAAAATTGGATCCATTCTAATCGAATATACCTTTGCAAGATTGTACTAATCCTCTAGACCATAAAAGAACAAGCATAAACCACTTTATGCACTCTAAGCCATCCAAGCCCATGGCCTCTAGTGATATCTACATGAACTTTCTTTGTATGTCCGTCGAGCCTTCCAACTAATCTCAGATGGAGCTCCACCATAGAAAAACATGCTACAAGAAGAGAGAGAGAGAGAGAGAGAGAGAGAGAGAGAGAGAGAGAGGCTATGAAATTGACTCTCTTGGCTTTATAGGGTTTAGCCAAATTCACTTATATTCATAGAAAGTAGAATTTTTTTTACAAAAGCCTCTTAATTTCTATAAATTGCACATGTGGCCCATATTTATGAGTCAATACTTTTATATGTGACCCACTAGGCCCAATAGTCTATTTGGTTGAAGTCTAATTAAAATAATAACTTATTTTAAATCAACATTATTATATAATAATAGATTTAACAACTTTTTGATCATGAAGGTTACAAATCACATTGCATGATCCCAAATGACTTTGGGGATAATTTTACCTCTATTAAGTATTCCTATCGTCAATTACTATATGGATATAAATCTTCATTCATTTAATACCTTAGTCAAATAGGGATACAGCATCGCAAGTCAATCTCTTATTAAACCTACACTTTGGGATCATGTACTTAAAATCAGATCAATTAGAAAACTTATTTTTTTGATTATCCTTTCAACCTAAGTAGGATTTAGATTACTATCTCATAGACATTCTCTCTCACTTACCAAGAGTAAACGATAATTATTCTCTACTTAAATGTCTTCACTAGGTTTCTCTTATACCAGATCTATTAATTATAATAGATCATGTATAATGGAACACGAACAAGGTGATCAATGAGTTGATAATCAAAGCACAAGGTACAACATTCTTAATGAGTAGTATGTTATCCATATAAAATGTCAAAAAAGTAATAGCATTCCCACTTTTCTTCTTATATACATATGACTACTCCTCGTTCCTAACGCAGTAAAAAGATTTAGTTTCTCCATCATTTCTCGTTTTTCTCTACTAGGAGGTCAATGATAAGTTGGGCTTACCTAGTCCTTATACCTCTTTAAAAATTTAGCTTTAACAATCTCGAAATTACTTGCCTCTAAAGGGTCAAGTGAGTAGAACCACTTCAAGACCGAGCCCTCCAATGATCTTCTAAATAAAAATACAGGGTCCCTTCGATTATCTTGCTAGAAAAATGATTCATAGAGGAAGTCCTTGACATGAATAAATGGATTACTAGTGTTGTTATAGTGATAGTAAATTGGCATCTCAGAAGGAGGTAGTGAAAGATGGGGAGATAATGGAGAGAAATTTCAAGAACTTCCCAAGTGTCAATGAAGCATTTGAGCTATTTGTATTGTTCATCTATTTGATTGAGCTTGTTCATCATTTTCTGATTAACAGAAGGTTCTTGAGCAACGAAAGAGGTGGAGGGGTTGGTACTTGAGGCACTAGAGCCATAATAGAATAGGCTAAAGTCGCTGGATAGGATGGGTGCATTAGAGGGTGAACCAACAGATGAGTAGGAAAAAGATAAGATGGTTAGAGGAGTAGACTGGGAGTCTAGAAGGTGATGTGGTGTTTAGTGTAATGAATCATTTTACAAATTTTGGTGTAGTAAAAAATGATGATTTCTTTTGAAAACCATGGTTTTTGTCATGATAGGAACCGAACAATAAAAATTGAGAACAAGAATCGAACCAAATCAAAATTACCTTCTTGAGATTCAAGAAATACCTTGGAGAAGAATTGAATATCCCACATTCTCAAGTCACTCAAGTGCATGACCACTAGTGGCATCCACATGAACTTCCTCCGTAGACAGGTTCTCCTACATGCTAGACCTTCTAACTCATCCCAAATGGAGCTCAACCATAGAAAAATGTGCTCCAAGATGAGAGAGAGGACAAGAGGAGGCTGGCCACAAAATGTGTTCCATGAAAAAATGTGCTCCAAGAGGAGAGAGAGAGATTTGACTAAATTCACTTATATTTATAGAGAAATTAAAATTTCTCATAAAAACTTAAAATTTATATTAATAATGTCCATGCCTCTATACTTGCAAAACAACCTTTATGTGCGTAACCCAATAAATCCAATAGTCCCTTTGGTTAAAACTTAATTAAAATAATAACTTATTTTAAATTAAATATATTATTAAAAAAATAACTGTTTTCTGTTCACGAAGAGTATAAGTCACATCTTATGATTCCAAACAATTTTAAAGATTTTTTTCTCCATTTAGTCATTTCATCATCAATTATTGCATAGATATAGGGTCCGTTTGGCAACTCGTCGGAAGACTTCTTTTAGAAGTGCTTTTTTTTCCAAAGCACTTCAACGTGGAAGGTCTTCTCATTTATGAAGGTAAAAGTGGTTTGGTTACATTTTTTCATCAAAACATAGAAGTACTCCCGTAATAAACACAAATGGATACATACTGCGACATGGCTGCAAAGCGACCTGAAAACGGCAGGGGGAGGGGGGGCGGTCGCGAAGGGAGGCCAGCTGGGACGGAGTGCCGCAGGGGGTCGCGCGGGGAGGGCGCGCAGTGGTCCGGCTCGCCAACGGTGGAGGGGGAGGGGGGCGGTCGCGAAGGGAGGCCAGCTGGGACGGAGTGCCAGAGAGGGGGTCGCGCAGGGGAGGGCGCGCAAGGTCCGGCTCGCCAACGGTGGAGGGGGAGGGGGGCGGTCGCGAAGGGAGGCCAGGCGGGACGGAGTGCCGAGAGGGGGGGTCGCAGGGGAGGGCGCGCAGGTCCGGCTCGCCAACGGTGGAGGGGGAGGGGGGCGGTCGCGAAGGGAGGCCACCGGGACGGAGTGCCGGAGAGGGGGGTCGCGCAGGGGAGGGCGCGCAGGGTCCGGCTCGCCAACGGTGGAGGGGGAGGCACGCAGATGGCCGAGGGTGCGAGCGCGCAGTGGGGGAAGAGGCGACGATGCACCGGTTCCGCGCGTGAGAGAGAGAGAGAGCAAGAGGGAGGATGCAGCGCGAGTCGAGAGAGGGGGGAGAGCGTGAGAGGTGTGTGTGGGGGCGACCGCAGTGGTAGGGCGACGCGCGGGCAGGCGCGACGAGAGGAGGAGGAAGAGAGAGGGCAGGGCGGCGGGTCCATCCCGTAGTAGAGCCGCCACCCCCCCCCCCCCCGAGGGCGCCGCCCGGAAGCTGTCGGTGAAGGTGAAGAAGACGCAGCGGCGCAGGCGCAGAGGAAGGCGCCCGTCAGGTACCGGTTGGGGGGCTCGCACCGGCCGTCGCTCGTCAGGAGGGGGGCGAAGATGGTGAACGCGGATGTGAGGGAGGGTGGATGCGGCGCAAGCCAAGCCAAGAGAGGGGGGAGAGCGCGAGAGGGGCGTGCGGGCGACCACGGTGGCAGGGGTGCTCGTCGGTAGGGGGCGGGATCGCATCGCCAGTTGCGGGGGAAGGGGGCTTCGCGAGGAATAGTGTCGCTGGAGGGGGGCGGGGGATGGCACGGGAGCACTTTTCGGTTACGAGAAGGAGAAAATTTCTCCTCCTCACTTCTGCCTTCGACGAGGAGGAGAAGTAATAATATAGGTATAACCAAACGCTATCATAAAAATTAGAAGCACTTCAGAGAGAAGGAGAAGTGAAAAAAAAGTACTTCCGAGCGGTTCCCAAACGCACCCATAAATCCCCATTCATCCAATATCTCAATCAAATAGGGATTTGACAACGAATGTCAATCCCTTTGATAAATTGACATTTTGAGAACATATACTCAACATTAGATTAATTAGAAAACTCTTTTTTTAATTGTTCTTTCTACCTTAACTAGAGATTTAGAGAACATTCTCACTCTTACTTACCGATAGTGAGTGATCCATTATTGTCCGTACAATTGTCTTCACTTAATTTTCTATGTATCCTATAAATTAACTATACTGTATCAGCATCATAATGATCCATAAGTTAATAGTCAAAATACAAATACACCCGATCAGACATCTTTGACTATTTACGTCAAATGTCTAATTGTGCAACTTGACTACTTGAAATACAATAGATAAAATATCATTCAAGAATTTTAATTCATTCAAATCGATAAACTCATTTGACTAATGAGTATATATATGTATATCTCGATATCAACACGCTAATGACCAATAAGATCAATCATTATCGTCATATAAAAAGGTATCACATATATTAACTTAATTAAATTAAATATTATTTTTATAAAATAGTATAATTATTAATTTTTATCGTATTTTAATTTTTCAATTAATCCCATTTGGTTAGGTTTGGAAATTAAACCAATTAATTGTTCGCCGTGCCTATTTTAAAGAGAAGAAAATAAAATGTTTACCTCATCACTTCCCAGAGCTTTTAGACACTGCGATCATGATTTGAAAATTGCAGACGACTTTCAAGATTATAATTTTCGTAAAATATGCTTAAAATAAAAACAATTATTAATCCAAATTTTAAACAATGATAAAATCTGCACCACGATTTCTCCCATTCCTCCTCGTAAAGATCCCACCGTCAACTAACAGGGATCCACCTACCTGTTGCCGTCGCCGGCGGGGAAGTGCGAACCAGTTCTTTCCGTTCGATGCCAATTTTCTCCTCGGCGTCGGCAATATTATCCTCTCTTCCTCTCCCAATTTACAAAGGGCATCCTCTTCCATGCGCCGGGTGCCGGCGGGGTCGATCACCCCTCCCCGCCCCGGCTCTTGCGCCGCCACCGCGCGGCCACATGGAGCCGGCCATGGCGCACCGTCGCCGTTCCTCCCGGTCCCGGCCCGCTCGTGGAGACACGTCGATGGCTCCGCGGATGATCCGTGCTCCGCCGATGCTCGTGCGCGCAGGAGGTAGTCGAATCGGCTGGGGGGCTGGGATGGAGACCACCTGGAATGGTGCGGCGGCGGGAGCGTCCGGCGGCCTCCGTTCTCCTCCGAGCAGAAGGCTTCTGGGCGGCGGCGAGGTCGCAAGCCGCCGACGGCGGCCGCCCTGGCGTGCCACGAGCAAGGTACGCCTTCTCTCCTTCCGGGCCGCCTGCTGTTCTATCCCCAGCAAGAGAGAGAGATGTCGGGTTTGAAAAAAAAAAATATCTGAGGCGTGATAAGAGCTGCACATTATCTGCAGAGCAACCGCAAATTAATTAAAATATATAAATATATCATTGAAAGTATTATTAATCACTTATGATATTTGGGAAACAGTTACCATAGTGTAGGTATGGGCTTTCTATAATACACTTCTATTTTTGGTTAGCCTACTTGGGGCCCATCTGTATAATGTTTTCACCTTAAAATCTCATAGCCACAAGGTCAACGTTAAAACATGATACATACTCTCATAAATAGTGTATTTCTTCGGCATCCATGCATATGGTTCATCCGGACCCTTCTCCAAAGGTCATATATGTCCATACATATCCTCAACTAGTTGCTCAATTGCTACCGGAGTCAGAAGATTTGTGCCACAGCAGATTATGAAATCCATATTTTCAGTTTTAGTTGTTAATAATTGTTGTGTTTTAATAATAATTTTTCGAGTTTCAATTTCGATAAAATATGTTATTATAAAAATATTTTAGAATGATATGTAGATTCAATATCTAATAACTGTACAAAAATAGTTTATTCAAACTTGTATCATTTTACAACTCTAATTAAATTAATCTTTGAAGTACAGAATTTTAGGGAATGATTTAAAAATATCTGAATTAATAAAAATATTTTCATAAAAACATGTAATGGATAACTTAGAGTAAACTATGAATTTCGGGAAAAAGAATTATGCCCAAAAAATGGTGGATTATGTTTGCAATTTCTTTGGAAAGGTTACTCCTTAGAAAAAGTTTTACTTCATTTGAATCTTACATGGATCCAAATGGACTCTTAATGAGGTTTCACTTTATGCTTGTGCATTTTACCAAAGAACATTCAGATTTCTCACTCCGGTTTATATATCGCTTTGGCTGGCTAAAAGGGTTAAGGGTATTGACTATTTGGTTAGCTTGAAAGAGTGAAAATAGAATTAGTGAGTTTTGTTTGATTTAACTTGATTTAAATTAACCAACGGTTTGGTTTGATTTCAGAGTGCTTAAGACAACTAAGGTATAATATTTAATATTTAAGTATAAATATCAACAAATATTAATATAAAATTGGTTTTATGAATAACTACATTATACTTAACGTACAATGGTTTAAACTGAATCGAGTTGACTCAAATCCTATCGGTTTAACTTGAGATGGTTATCATTGGTTTGGCATAATCAAATCAAATGCTGTGCACCCTGCCTAAGACCTAACCACAACAAATTGTATAAATACATGTGAAGAAAGCCATCCCTAAGGACGTGTATGATATGTGGACTGTTGTAATTTAAATAAAATGACACTCTTGATTACGAAAATTAATGTATTCTAGAAAATTTTTTGTTACCGATTTGGTTGGTGGAATGGCCCCAAGCCTGAGTCTCCAACCGGCCCAATATAGAGATCGGTTCAAGGGCTTGTCTCCCACTCCATGTCATGGAGCACGACATGATTAGGTTATCTGCAAAGGTGAAAACCTGCCCGTGGGGGTCTGTTTTAAACAGAATGGGTTTGAAGCGCCGAACGCGCCGAACAAAACTAAATCACAAAAACCAAATAAAATAGAATTATTTTTACATCATTAAAAATTATTATTTATATAATTTTTATAATTAATTCATTTATAAATAAATTATTTATATTGTAAAAATAAGTATATTTAATTAATTGTTTTAATATCCTGAAGCGAAGAGGATTGAATCAATTCAGCTCAATTCAATTTAGGACCCTTATTAGATTTGGTCCACTTTAAAAAAGTGCTCCAAAATCAAAACAAACTAAATCATGCATGTCTTACGTGCACTAAATGTAGCAACATATTTGCCCAAGCAATTTAGTTGTTAAGGTGTTCTGGTGGAGCACCTGCCCAAAGCATATTGCGCCCAAAGCATATTGGACCTTCAAAGGGCACACGTTGGGCCACCTAGTTCATAGGATACTTGCTGGGGCACTTCAGTGATGAACCCGCTGGTATACCCTGCTTGAATCGGTCCCTAGTTTATCGTCAATATGAAAGGCTCTTCAATTTGCCTAAACTTCTATCATAACTGCTTGTTGTGACGGCCCCCACCTCCACCCGTGCTTGCCTCAACCATTGCATTTCGATGAGGTTTCTCTAATGCTATAAACCGGCTCCAACTTGTTTGTGACTAGTGAAGTATTCTCCTTCTCTGTCTATATCATTGTCTCTGGCTATCTGTATAGTCCCTCATGAGTCTCCAATCCTCTGCCGGTCCTCTTCTCCCTTATAACCATCTTTTTTCTTTCTTTCTTGGCTCTTCTTCTCTCATTTAGCCACCTCCCCCTATGTCTGGACTCTAGATTTTTGAACTCCCTTCGACCGATTGCCCTTTTTTATGCAGACCTATCTCCTCGATTGGGTCCCTCTCTCCCTTGCTATCTCCTTCCAAATGGCTAGGTCTCTTTCTCTCTGTTATCAGGTGACTCCGATCATTGCTTTATGACCTGTTTGGTTAGAGTATCAAAAATGATACTATATTAGTATTGATATTTCTAGAAGATGGAGTATCAATATCAAAATTGATACAAGTTGACACTTGTATTACATAACAAGTGTTGTTTGCATTACAAATTTCAAAATTGATACTATTAGTCAAACACCTCAAAGTGATTACCAACAATATCAATTTTAAATTAATAGTGATAGAAGTGTCTAATAGTGTTACCAAACAGGGCATTAGCTATCTCTCTTTTCTTCAACCACCTATATATACATCTCTCTTCCGTCAAATGTGGGGATGGCCATAGCTGGAGAAAGAGTACTCAGGCACAATGTTGTCCAATGATACCGTGTTAAAGTAATCCCTTATTGGGTACTTAAAAAAGTTTGTGAGAATAAAAAAAATGATGCATACTTCACTCGTAGTCCAAGATTTTGAGTTAGATGGTCTAATAAATTTGAGGTAGTAGTAGAGCCTATGTTCAATCTAGGGTCTTCTCTGTAAAATAATCCCATATTATATGCTCAAAGAGAGTTTAAGAAAATAAAAGAAATGTGTATACTCCACTCATAATGTATGATGGGTATGTTAAAATAATCCCATATTATATACTCTAAACTAGTTTAAGAAAATAAAAGAAATATTCATACTCCACTCATAGTCTTATAGTTTTGAATTAGATGGCCCAATAAATTTAACAAGTTGACTCTCGTAAGAGGAGACAACGCAACACATTGTTGGGATAGGAAAGGGCCTAAGAAAATAGGAAGCTCTTGGGTGACTAGGTGGTGGAGTAGCCAAGTGGCAACTAACAAGAGAGGCAAAGGCTTAGCTTAGAAGAGTGGGAGGGAGTGCTTTGAGTAGGTAACAACTAAAGCGGGCATTGATGGTGGGAGGTGGTGTGTTGTTGGTTAGCCGCATAGGCCGGAGAAGATCAAGAGGTAAAGGGTGCCACACATAATGGTTCTAGGAAACTATGGATGCTGGATTTGGGTAGGAAGTGCCTCGTAACTATGGCACCACATTACATAGAAAGTAGGAACTGGTAGGGGAAGTGGAGGCTAGGGGTGGATGTCGGCCCGAGAGGTGAAGAAAGAGGCAACACAACATAATTGGTTGTGTGGCCGTCCAATTGAGGATGGAGAAGAAGATGGGTGTGGGCACTTTGGACCAAATAGGGAACGAAGATGAAAAGATTTTGTGGTCCACTAGGCAAGGGTATGTCATGCTAGGATAGGAGGGGAAGGGTATGTAATTACTAATGAAAGGTAGAAAAGGGCAGGTGCAATGGAGGGGGTTTGAAAGGGTTAAAGAGGTTGGGCAGACGAAATGAATTCACAGGGCAATGATAATTCCTCTTATGAGTCCCCTTCGCTAGGTACTGATAAAGAAAATATCTTTCTACTTCCAAAGTCGATCTTTTCAATTCCAAATTTCATTGGGATAATTGGTTGGTGGTCAACTATATAGTTACAAGTTTTGTAAAACAATACTTTTCTTTCAAACTAAATTTCATCTACTAACTATTTATGAAGTCAATTATGAAGTCAAGCACTTGCATAACCAAAACAAGGTGGGTGAACCACCTATAAGTGAAAGATTCTTCTATTAAATAGAAATTAGTAAAAAGTGAGTAAACACTGTATGACTAGACACAAGTTAATCACATGACACTACATGATGAAAATGAACTTGAGTGAAAGATGTTGATCACTCAATATAGTCGAGAATGTCTCTAACTTGTGTATGTTTCAATCATCCCACATGCAATCTAATAACATCCTTTGGACTTTCTTTAAATTTTTAGGCTCTTCTCTATTCACTCCTACACTAGTTAGGAGCATATTGTTATAATTCCTCAGAATTAGAGTTCATATTCTATAATATTTCTATTTCCATGCCTCAAATTTTTTACATTAATTTTTATTTTTGAGTATAATTTATCATTACAAATATGTTGTTTCTTGCAAAAGATAAGCTACAGCATGGAAAAATATTCTTTTGTTGACACTTGATAGTTTTAAATACTTTTTTTCTACTTCAATTAAAAGCATGTTCGGGGCTACCTCTCCCTCTTAAATTTAGAGACACTCATACTCGATCTCATTTACCCATATATGACATAAACCTGAGTTTTCATTAGTGATATTGAGGTTGGGCTTCTCTTTGGATAGTTGTATGCGAAGCTTGGGTGATCAATTTTTGTTATGGTGAACTCCCTCTCCTTGTTGTCATAGAGTGCAACTACTAGGTATGCTATTTCTATTTTAGGAATGTTGAGGAACAACTCTTTCTATTAGAGTTTTTTTCTTTATTATGCTCAATTGTTTGCATGTTCACCATTTTTAAAATCATAAGTAGATAGATCAAGTTTAGGATAAGGGTTTTTATTTTGTCAAGGATATCTATCCCAAGTTTAACCATCATAAATTTTCACTATCCTAGTTTATAGTTGATGTGTGCATGTGCAACTTCAAATTTACTCTAATACTATTTTATAGTCCCCCGAATATAAAAGCTATATTACTTATTTAGATACAATTTGCATATCCATGCCATTAATTTTTGACATTTGACCAATGGACTCACATACAAGTCACATGTGAATCATAGTATTCACATTAACTTATACATAATAGAATAACTAATCTTTATTATTTCATCATAAAGTATTGAATTAAGGTGAATACAAGTTATACATCATAATTTCAAGGTCTAGAACATTTCAAATCCTTAAAGTATCCTAGTCATTGATGGTTGATTTTTGTATCAAATCATTGAATTGATATTCCTTCTTTCCGGTTTTCATATATGCTTCCTTTTTTTTCTTAATTGTGACATGTCCCATTATGATCTATGGATATTTGTAAGCTTTAGCAAAAATCAATAAGCCATCATATCTTCCTATTCATATTTAAATATATCTATATATGTATGTATATATAAGGTAATCACATGCTTGAATATGTTATTTGTTTGGAAAGAGCAAAACCATATATTAGAGCATAGTCTTGAAAAATAACTATATTGAAGTAAACGTGAATCATGACCATAAAATTATTGTATAAATATTAATTTCATTACATCATAGTTGATGATTTATTTTCATAATTTTTTTGTACACATACGCAATTAAAAAATAATGAAAGAACTAAACTACGTTTGATTTTTACTTGCTTATGTGTTAAGCATGACACTTGTTTTGTCATATATCTAGTAGATTCTTCTTCAAGAATGAATGACAAATGACCCATATGTTGAGTAGAATCTCCCCTAGTCTCATTACTTAGTGGTTAATGAAACTTGCAACACCTCTTTGAGATCAATGATTGGTGTCCAATAGATCCCATAGACCTTTCTACTTCACCTCTTCTCCTCTCCTCTTCTCCTTTCTCCTTTCTATCCTTTGGGAGTATGGTGATTGAGTCTTTCACCACAAATTCTAGGTTTATGAAGGCATTCAAGGGCATTCATTAGGTGATTAGGGCATTAACTAGGGCAAGAAACAAGCCAAGGCATTTAAATCTAGTACTTAGAGTCGGCCAATATGATCACACTTAGTTTGCATTTGGCACAAATTTTTAGGTGATGGATTCCATTAGAATGATCAGTGCCATACATCTAGTAGTCTTATTTAAGAATGAAAGACAAATAACTCATAGGTTAAGCATAATCTCCCTTAGGCTCTCTACTTAGTGGTTGATGAAACTTGCAACATCTCTTCTAAATTGGTGATTGGTGTCCAATGGATCCCATAGAACCTCCTCTTGGGATGTGTAGGATGTAGCTAGTGTAACACTATCCATTCACGACTCCTCTTTTTCATCCTTCCACTTTTGTTACTTTTTCTCTCCTTTTCTCCTCTCTCCTTTTGGGAGTATAGTAATTAATAACTATTTCACCACAAATTCCAAATTTATATAGGCATTCAATGGTGGTTACTAGGCGATTAGGGTATTTACCATGGCAAGAAGTGAGATGAGGCATTTAATATACTCTTATCCTTAATATGTTAGTTAATATAATCTCTTAGATTGCATTCGGGACAAATTTTTGGTTAATGGATTTTCATAATCACATGTATGGTGGTTGATGATATAAATGTATATTTTACAAGCCAATTATATGTGATATAATTTTATATTTCTTGTATCATCTTATCCTATATTAACAGTATTATCTTCATTACTTGCACTGTCTAGATGTGTTTATCATAATTGCAAGTAATGATGGTTGAATCATGATGAGATCATGATAATGAGATCAATCATCTATAAATATGCAATTTAAATATTCTTACTCATAGAATTTTTGAGATGAGACATAAAAGATCTAAATAAATTAATATATATGATATCTTTTTATATGATAAGGATGGTTGATCTCATTGGTCATAAGTGTGAAAATATTGAGATACATATACAAGTGTTCATTAGAAGAATTAGTTCACTAAACTGACTCGTTTAGAATCCCTGAATGATATATTATCTAAAATGTCAATCAAGATATTCTATCATCACGATTGTACGGTTGGATCTTATTTTGGCCTCCACTAAATAAGCTATTGGGCGTAATTCACACATATAAGGACCAATTTGTTTGTCAGGGGTGTGGGAGTTATTTATAAGAAAAGAGGGATCTTTGTGAAAAAATCTGTATTCTATAAATTCCAATGAAGTGGGCAAGATCTCTTAGAAACCAAGGACAGCCCATTTCATCTCTATCCTCTCTTCAACACCCTTCTCACTTCAGAGAGCACTCTTGGATGGTGGAGCTCAAATCGGAACTAGTAGTTGAGGCTTGTGTGGAGGAGAACACACGTCGAATGCGGTTTGTGTCGATACCACTAGAGGCTTCGCTCTTGGGTAGATCCATGAGCGCGAATACGCTTAATCTTTTCCAATCTTGAGGGATTATTTGAATTTCAAAAAGGTATGTACTAGAAATAGTTTCGAATACCAGTTTGGTTTGCCTTTTCGATTCGGATTGAGACCAAGATGTTGATGTATGAGGAATCAGACTTTTTTGCTATGCCATTTTGACATGATACGATTCCTTACATTTTCTTGGGCATCTCAACAAGCATGTGCCAATAGTGCATATAAATTCAAAATCATTTTAGAACATCATGGTTTAGGGTGTAAAAGTGTTATTTAATTCTTTGTAAAATATCTTTTTCGCCTTTATCTTCTTGGCGGGAGAGATGAATAAACATGAGGAAGGGAGGTGGATCAGTTAGGCGAGAATATCAAAACTATAAATGAGAAATGATAAAATATCTTTCTTTATCACAAGTCCAGTGGGGTTCATAGGAAACCTCTTTATTTCAACTTTGGATGATTTTTTGTGTCCGTCACTCTCTTCTTTTACCCAAATTCTCAATGCATGATTAGGGGTGGCAATGGGCCGGGCCGGCCCACGGGTTCGCGGGCCGGGCCGGCTGCGGGTCATTTGACGGGCCAAAGAATTTGGCCCACGGGCTTTAGTCGGGCCGATATACGGGCCGAAGCGGGCCGACGCGGGCTAAAACGGGCCAAATAACTTTTAATTTTTTATGTCAAAAACATTATTTTTACTTATTAAAAATATATTTTAATTAAATTATTATTAATTTTATAATGTTATCTTAAATAATTAAATTTATTATATTTAATAAATATTTATTTATAAAACATATAGTTGGGTCGGGTCGGGCCGGGTCGGGCCAAGTCAATAATTTTTGCGGGCCGGGTCGGGCCGGGCCAACAATGTAGTGCGGGCCGGGTTGGGCCGGCCAATATATTTTAGATCGGGCCCTAAGCGGGCCGACCTCGGGCCGGCCGGCCCGGCCCATTGACACCCCTATGCATGATAGCTTATAAGAAGATGAAGCATTTGGTTACATTATTGACTCATTAGATATTTCAAATGATTAAAATCCCTCAAAAAATCCATAATAAAAGTATCCTTAGACTATAACAATCGGCTTTAGAATATAACAATTATATTCGTCGCATTTTCAAGTAGCCCATCGCCGATAGTCACTTTATCCCCAACCACCTATAATGGCTTTAACGGTTGCAAATTGTCCATATCTTAACACATTTCTTGGATTTTGACATAATCTTGATGAAATGGTAAGTCATCTAAAAGTCTTGAAAGGTATTTGGGATAAAATTTTACTAATTTTATTAATTATTTTTACTAAAATTTTGATTTTAATTTCTTGTTTTTAGATATGTTCTATCAAATGATCACATTGTGTAAGTCCCTTACTTATAAATTGTTCATAGTTAGGGTCAAAAAATTCTAATTTTGTATAAATAGTGAACTAGGGGAATCTAAAACCTTTTTTTCCTTTGGTCGATACCACATTAGTTGTGATGGAAGATCCCAAAAGGTGAGGTGTGGGTTTAAACCCGTGTTACCTCTCTCATGGAGGACAAATGCCGAAAGTTAGGGAATCTAAAAACAAGTAACAAATTTCATAAACTTCTAATACTCCTTAATATTGCGATTAAAATTGTGGCTGCACTCTCAATTTTGTCACCATTGTCATCATGTCCACCAAGGGTACTCATCTAAATTGTAAACTAAATAAATTGAACCTTATTGAGCTGAATTATAATATAATAAATAGTTTAGTTCAGTTATGTTATGTTATGCATTGAATATTGGTTGACCCGATTGACCCAATTTTAATTTTACATTGTGTTATTTTAAAAAGTATGTTATTATAAATATATATATAAAGTAATAATGGAGATGAATAGTTCTCTCCGATAAATAAAATACTAAATTTTAGATTTCCTTTTTTAGTTAATTATTTTGATTTAATCTTACATTAATGTTATTTTAACTTAATCTTTATTTTATAAAAAATTATGTGTTGAAATGTTTTGCCAGAATCGAATCTTTTACGAAACTAGTTTGATTTGATTTGATTCAATATACTGGTTTGATTTATAATTAAAAAAATCAACATAAAACCTAGCCATATTGAACCATAAATTGTGCCAACTAATTCATGCTATTATAGAACCCGGAAAATATAACATGTTATGTAATAAAAGTGTCAACTTGTACCAATCATTACTTTAACATCAAAAAATATCAATGCCAAACATGATATAAGTTGACACTTTTATTACATAACAAATTATAGTTGAACTGCATAATTCAAAATTGATACTATTAACTGAATGTGTATTGATGATTTATATCAATACTAATTTTAAAATTGATAGTGATAAATGTGTCTGATAATGTTTTTCTTTGATAAAAACACTGAGCACCTCTATATATCAATATCATTCATGAAATTGAGAGTGGTAAAAATCATGAATATGTGTTTGGCTAATAATATCAATATTGTGACTTTAGTGTAAACAAAGCATGATATATATTCAAGTGTCCACTTGTATCAATTTTGATGTTGGTACTCTACATATATCAATATCAAAATTGATATAGTTTCATTTTTGATACCCTAATCAAACAAGATAGCATAAGTAACTGCTTCATTAATCAGACCAAATGGACCTATTACATTTTGTTTCATCAATTTACTTATGGGGTGTTTGGTTGTATGATAATTTTTTGTACATTTTCATGATAAAAAATTGTATTAAAATAAAAAGTGAACCAACTCATGACATAAAATTATCATGTTTGGAGGGATGTGATTACAAAAAAAAGTAACTACCACGCATGACCAAACAAAGTGGGGGGACCACAAGAAAAAATAAAAGAGGTGAGACCCTCTTTTTTTGTTTAAGAAGAAAATCACTTTTAAAACATAAAATTGTCATGGTTACCAAACATTTCTTTTAAAAAGTTTTCTCACAATTTTTAAAAATTAAAATAAAAACCTTCACTATCATGCAACCAAACACCCCATTAGTTTACATGTGCGACATTGTGATCAGATCCATTATATATAGATACTCCTTCAAGATCTTATTATGTCATGCCACATAACTGTGTGAAAGTAAATGTCTAATCATGGTAGTCTAACTAATAACAGAATCCATAAGACGACAAGAATATGGATCTCGATCTTAAAAGGAGGATGGTTCTATGGACGTCATTTTAGACAAGAAATCATCTATGCTATTATAAATTTTCATGATTTAAGGTCTGAACAATCTAGTTTTGGTTGGTGTTGACTAAGCTTGCGAATCTCACATGGTTGAATCTTCCATAAATTTAGTTCTAAAATTATTTATGTTTCCAAATTTACCCATGTAAAAATATTAGATTTTAAAAATACTTTAGTATTTATTACAAAAAATGTTTTCAATTGCTTGATGCATTTTTCGAGGAAAATACATTTTCTATGATATCTTGGTCAATAATCAAAAGTCTAAAATTTCAAATATGATGTCAAAGTAAAAATAAACGGTTGAATTTAAACTGTTTGAACTTTATAGGGTGTTCGTTGCAAGATACTTTGTTTTTAAATTTTGGTGATAAAATTATATTTTAAAATAAAATATATTATGATTAAAATAATAAATTATTATATTTGATGAGACATGATAACAAAAATTTCAAGGGAGGACCGTTTATAGCACAAAAGATTAGGTGTGGGAGCGCTTAAGACGGATAAAAGGAGGCCCCCTTCTTTTTTGCCTAGGAAGATTTTCATTATTTTGTCATGATTGGTAAACATCATTTTAACAAATTTTGTTACAAAAAGATACTTTTACGGTGAAAACTCATTTTATCATGTATTTAAACACCATGTTAGTTGTATTTGTGAAGTGTTTTAATTCTTTCACTACAAGAAAAATGTTCATGCCATCGTCACAAAGTCAGAAATCATTGCCAAAATATTTTTGCAACGACTTCTAATTTATCGCTAGTCTGTCGCAAATAAGTCGGTCACAAATGATATTAGTGATGGCTAAATGAAAAGTCGCCTTTACTAATACTATTCAAGACGGCTTAAGAGACATCTATAATTAGTTATCGATGACCATCGAAGCCGTCACCAGTAATGTGGTGATGACTTAAGTCGTCTCTTATAACTACTTATTAGTGATGGCTTAAGCCATTGGCCATGGAAGGAAGGGTCATGATCGGGTTGGGCTAGGTCGCCCGACTTGGTTGATTTTTGTTGTGACCAACGTAGTTGTAGCTTAGGTCAAGCGACAAGGGTCACATCATGTCACGCAACCCTATGACTTGGTCGATGACCTGGCGACAAGGTTGCAATGGCCATATGACCGTTTGGGGTCATCAAAGCCTCCCAAGGCCCTTAGGTGCCTTAGGCCCCCAAACAATCTTCTTTTACCCCCACCCTCCCTTACTATCTTAAGCTCTCTCTCTCTCTCTCTCTCTCTCTCTCTCTCTCTCTCTCTCTCTCCCCGTTTCTTCAAATAATGGCTCCATCAGGTGTTTCACAAGTCTGTCATTTGGAAGATCTTTAGACATGTAGGAGGATGACCTTTCTTTGATAGCTATGTATATAATTTAAGATTACTTTAAAACATGTTAACCCTTCAAAAAATTAACATCAATCAATAAATACTTATGAAATTTATTTGTAATTGATGAATGTTTGTTCTTCCTCTTTTAAAAGGCATAGATGTGTGAGCTTTATTGCATTTATTTCTATCACTAATAGTCTACTAATGGGAATAGATTTAGGTGTAGTGAAAGTGGCAATTTCTCAAATATCATTGTCTTTGTCTCAATAGGAACTAAATGGCGTAAGTGAAACCCATATTCGAATGTACCTTTTGTGGGATAAAATCAATACCTAAAGATCAAAGAAGATCGAGCATTCTGAAGCTCTCCAAGCCATCCAAGCGTGCAACCTCTAGTAGTACTTACATGAATAGCCACCGAAGTCTGGTTCTCCTTCACATCAGTTTCGATGACTCATCCCGATTAGAGATCCACCATCCAATGTTGTCCTTCTAGGTGGAGAGGTGTTGAAGTGATGGCTAGGGACAAAATAGGGCCTCTTGGCTTGATACAATCCTTGCCCACTTCATTAATAGGTGTTTTCATAAAAACCCATGTTTCTATAAATTACTCTCATGTCCCCATACTATTAGATAAGGTCTTATGTGTGTGACCTATTATTAGACTCAATAGTCTATTTGGTTGATATCTAATTAAAAGAATATTTTCTTTTGAATCAAATATGTTATTTAGTGATATATTTAATGACCTTCCGATCACGAAAGATACAACACATCTCATGAACTTAAATGACTTTGGGATAATCTCGTCTTTACTGAATCTTTCCATCATCAATTACCACACAAATATAAACTCTTATCCATCCAATGTCATAATCGACTAGGGGGTATGACACTGATTGCTAGCGCCTTAATATACGAACACTATAGGATCCTGTACTTAGGATTGAATTAATTGAAAATTTTCTTTTCCATTAATCCTTTCTACCTTAGTCAAGGATTTTACGTACCAACCTATAGGACATTCTTTTTCACTTACTGAGAATAAATGATTCTTTGTTGTCTACTCAATTGTCTCTACCATGTTTCTATTGTACACATCCATTAACTACATTGGACCATTGAACTAGGTGATCCATAAGATAATAGTTAAAGCACAAGGTACACTCAACAATTCATATTTGATATATTTCTAAATGATTAATCTCATCACCATGATCTTATTATTACATGTGATAAAAAATTCCATTATGATATTCGTATTTAAATAGTGCAAGTAATAAAGAATATGTCATTTATATTAAATAAGATATCACAAGAAATGTTTAATCATATCACATATGATTGGTTTGTAGGATATACATTTCTATCACCTACATTCAAATTCATATGATTTAAAAAATATATAAACATCATACTTAGAGTGAGAAGAAAACTTTTTACCTTATGATCATCTTGCGTCCATGTGTCACACTCGACATCTATTTGTGGAGGTACACTTCGATATGTCTCCTCTGCAGACAACCTGTAAAATACTGAATATGCAATAACTATTAGTAAAAATAAACAACAATAAATAAAAATATGTTAAACAATTTTATTATATTTTAAAATAATTTATTTATTTTCTTTGCATCTTACCCATGTGTTTTAATATTTATGCATCAGTAGAAGTATCTCGTTGAAGCTTAAAATGTTGTTGTATAATAACCATATTTAAACTCGTTAACATTATTTGAGGAATCATTTCTATTAATTAGTATCTACTAAAAATATTATATTCATCTTCAGATCTCAGAAGATAGATTCTTTCTTCTTGTGGGTGGGGAGGAGAGATTGATGTAATTTTGTTGTCATTATTATATTGTACTGTATTGCAAACTTTGAAGTAAGTCATAAAATCTTAACCACAATGGCCGATAGTTGACTCCCCTACCAAATCGACAACCAAGGTCTGTCTAGGTGTTTTAAAGGACCTCTCCTATGCCTAGTTAATACAACTAAATTTTTTTTTGAACACATGACACAACGGCCAGGCGCGCGCTGCACTGTGCACTGGCGAGGGATCGAGCCACTCGATCCACACAGAATCCACCCCCCCTCAGGGGTGGCCCGACATCAGCCGGGAATCGATCCCGCACCCTGCTCCCCCAGGTGCAGGGCGTCGTGCCAACCGAGCTAAGCTCGGTCGGCAGTTAATACAACTAATTAAACATAAAAAGATAACATATTAGTGATATATATATATATATATATATATAAAAGTATTGATGTTTGACATTTATGGTGGATACATACCCGAGACATGCGAAGATGGACTATTTGAACGATGAGGTGGCGGAGATGGAGCAAATTGAGAAGTATATCGGCTAAGATGGACCCACCAAGCGGCACCGAAGTTGACATGGATCACGTTGAGAATGAGATCGACTCTGGGATCCATCTGGATGAGATTTTCTTCAACCTGGGTGATATCCAATAACTTGAGAAGTTCGTCGACTTTATTGAATCTCTTCATCTACCACGTAATAAAAATAAGTATTATTAAGATATGATATAAGATTTAATTAAAAAGTAAAAATTTCAACTTATATTGGTTGGGGAAGATCTATCTGAACTGGATTCTTAGCGAAATCAGTCTAGATCAATGGATCAACCGTAACTTGGTTAATTCCATAGGGTTGGATCGAAGTCGGCCGATGGTGCTGATTCCAATGGGAGGACTTAAATCCATGGAATACCGGGTCGGCGACCCGGTCGCTTTTTGGGCGGACCGACCCTGACCCGGCTCCGACCCCCTGACCTGGTTATTATTTTAAAATAAATTTTTTATTATTTTTCCCGACCACGACCCGACCAGTCGCATTGTCCCCAATCGACCTAGGTTGGTTTTGGGGCCGACCGACCCGGAGCCGACCCCGAGTTTTCCTTCCTTGCTTAAATCCCCATCCTGCTCCATATTTGGTTCCTTCTTTAAATAGTTACCCATGAGGGAATGTTCTTCCCCTTCCACTGTCCCCCTTCCAAGCCCCACAGCCAGTTTGGTTTGGTTTGAAAGACATTGAAACGAAACCAAACTAGTTTATTTGGTTTTACCGAGTTTTGTTTGGTTCGAAAGATCTTAGAAATTACTAGTTTGGTTAGGTTTGAAAGACCATAGAAATCAAACTAAAAACTTGTTTCCTGATTTGGTTTAGTTTGAACCGCCTTAGAAATCAAATATAAACTAATTTATTTGATTTACCGATTTGGTTTAGTTTAAAAGGTCTTATAAATTATGCATCAATGTTTATCTCTCTCCACTTTTAAAATTCTGGATTATATAACAATTGATAATTCCTATAATTTATCATTGGTAACTTTTGATAGTTAAAAGAAAAAGACATCGCAAACTTAAAACCTTAAAGTTTAAAGATTCTTAGATCATGAACTCCAAACTAAAAAAACACTAAGTCATAAACTAAAATAAAATCATAATCTTAAATTCAAAACAAATCCAATAGACAAACAAGTCAATAGACGCTAAACAGATGTATTCAAACAAAGTCAATCAACATTTAAATAAGTTTTAACAAACTAAACATTAATAAATAAAATGAATAAGTTAAGATGAAATCACACTCAAATATACCCTAAACAATAGAAAATCTTAAACAAATTAGGGGGTGTGCATACTGAACGATCTATTTAAAAATAGGTGCAACCAAGTATCCCATTCCAATCATATTCAAAACACATGCAAATAAATTCTAAATCAATGAAATTAACAAATTAATATTAAAAATCACATTCAAATAAAACCCTGAATTAAATGCATTTTTAAAAACTATTATTAAATAAATTCTAGACAAATTAAGGTTAATACATACTTAAAGAAAGATAGATTTGATGCGATGACGACCACGGTGGCCAGCAGTGATGTTAAGAGCATGGTCAAGCGATGCGAGAGAGAGCGAGAGAGAGAGAGAGAGAGAGAGAGAGAGAGAATCGACGGCGACAAGTTTAAATACGGGAAAAAAATTAAAACAAAACATTGTGACATTATCCAAACATCAACATTTTGCCTACAATTTTTAAAAATTAAAATAAATTTTTTTCATCTATCATGCAACAAAACACCCAACTACTTTTCGGAGTTCACAGTTCGGGGACAACAGAACAGAAGTCCGCAGCTTCGAAACCAGGCCAATACAATATTGGACATGGGAAGAAAACGATATTTAAAATTCAAATGCGTGGATATCTCATGGGAAGAACATGCAGAGAAGTGAACTCTTAGAATGCACAAACGTAGCCAAATAATTAAATACAAACAATTTCCCACCGTCCCCCCGCGATTCCCGCTGCCGGTACAGCTTCCCAGATGCGCCGTTCGTTCAAGGAGCCTTCCGGTGGGGAAAGGCGCAGCGCCACAGGTGCGGAGATCATTCGCCGATCTCCGTCTCCAACTTCGCCGGAGAGCGCTGCCGACGACTTTTCGCGTCGCTCATTAGTTCACCTCCTTCTTATCGTCTTCTCCGACTACCCCATCCACCGGTCTTCCGGATTTCCGCGAGGTTTCCAGGCATCTGCCTGTGGGACGCAGGCCGCAGGGCGCCGACTGTTGCGGGTGTGGAGGCAGTCGATAAGCAGCAGTTGTACAATACACTACAGTTGCAGACAAAAGAGGAAAAAATGCCCTCCAATCTCGGTCTTCTGTGTTCTGTAGCTTGACTCCTACCTCATGGACCTTGCGCTGCGCTGGAGTAAAATAGGTGGATACGTTTTGATCCTGACGACGCGCTTTTTCCAGCCGGTGCGCGCTGCACCGTGGCAGCCTGCCTATTTGAATGGTACCGGTCAGCATCTAAGAGAGGGTCGTGGAAGTGCTGGTGCTTGTGGTGGAGGTATTCATTGATCTGGGGTAGCATGGACCTACTTGAATGAGAATTTTGGCGGGGTGAAATCGAAGAACTCGAGCGAAGAGGCACTCCGAGAGATGGCGCAAGCTCTGCAGCGTCGTCAAGAACCCGAAGCGGAGGAGTTCCGCTTCACGGCCAACCTCACCAAACGCTCCGAGGCTGCGTCCATGAAGCGCACGAACCAGGTCCCCCCTCTCTTTTCTCTCCTGCCCTGCAGCACTTCCACTTCCTTCTGTTGTTCTGGTGAGCAGTTTATCCCTGTTCAATTGGACCAGATTAAAGCTGCCCTGTCTTTGCTGATCTTTTTGGAGTAGATTTTTCTTAAACGCTAGTTTTTGATGTGCGAACATTGACGAAGAGATGGGGAAAGCATGTCAACTTGCTGGAGCCTGGAGTTCCCTTTTCCGTGTAGGATGTGTAGTTTAGACGATTCTGATGATCATGTGATCTTCTGAAATTTTCTTGTTTCTTGTCTGGTGCGCAAATCCAAGAAATGAGCCCTATATCACCTCTACTAGAAAGAATACATATGAAGGTTATCTTGCTTTCTTCCCAGTTTGTGTGTAGGCAGGTTAATGTTTTCTTTCTCCTTTATACCGGGGTTGGATGTGCCAATGAGTAGTGCTATGAGAATATGAAATGCCTATTTCTGCGGTTCATCCTGGTAAAACCTCACTTGGCAGCTGAAACATTTCACTTGCAGAGCGAGAGAGCTCAAAGTCGAGGATTATTGCATGCACCTGAGTTCCCTGGACAAAGGACCAAAATTTCACATCTGGCCTCTGGGTTCTCTGAACGACTCAGGAAACTAGGACTTCTCTTGGAAGCATATGCTTGTAACTTGGGTCCTGAGCTAGCCCGCTTGGAGAGGACTTTAATGATAGTGAACGTGATTTATCAAATGATAGAGTCACAATCCTGAGTGCTAGGGATGGAACATCCATTACTTACAATGATCTGAAAGCTTATTCAAATTACAGGTGTTTTCAGTTGGTTACCTATTTTAGGAAGAGCTTTGTTTAACGGTCACAATTTTAGACGCCTCTGTCACTACTATGAGATCAACAGAAGGGGTGTTTGGATTATAGTATCTATTTTGAAACTTGTAGTACAAATACAAAACTTATTATGTAATACGATTGTCCACCTGTATGAATTTTGATATGACACTTTACATCATTTTTGATACTCTAACCAAACATAGGGCATAAAACTTCAATACAACATTCATCTTTTAAGAGCATTACTCATGATGTGATACCTTTTTTTTTAGGAGAATGGATTAAGGATTGCTGTATTGGTCATCAAAAGCTGCACTTCAATTTATGGAGGGTAGACAATTATCTTTTCTTTTTTCCGTTGGGTTTCTGCACTACTATTAATCACCTTGTATATACATATGATTTGGATGCCATATTGAATTCCATTGCTTGTGGTTTCCATGAAGGTGCCACTATTACATGGTAAGTACAATGTACCTGAAAACAAGTCAAGGCAGCAGGTTTCGGAAATATGGCAATGCTGATGAACTGGGCTCAATTGTTGAGGGTCGTGGAAACATGAAAAAGCTGAAAATGCATGGAGGTGCTAGATGGTATTGCAAATAAAGTTATCTATAACTTCACTAGGTGATGGGATCTACCGCATAATGGAGAAAATACTGAACCGCAGACAAGAGATTTATGGCATTAATAAATTCACCCGAAGCTGCAAAATGCTGGAGCTTTTGGATACTTTGTGTGGGAAGCTGTTCAGGATACAACATTAACTTAATTCTTGCCGTTTGTGCCTTTGTGTGTCGCTTGTTGTTGGCATTGGAATGGAAGGATGGCCCAAAGGGTGCCCTTGTGATGGCCTTGGGATTGTTTTAAGCATCTTTTTAGTTGTCTTGGTGACAGCCGGCCAGTGATTATAGGCAATCTTTACAGTTCAGAAGATTTTAGATAAAGAGAAAAAGAAGATATATGTTCAACTCCACAAGGAATGGTTTCAGACAGAGAAGATGTCAATATATGATCTCTCCTTCCTGGTGATATTGTGCATCTTGCAATTAGCGATCAAGTTTCCTACCCGATGGGCTTTTTTATTTCTGGATTCTCAACCTTGATAAATAGAGTCCAAGTCTAACAGGAGAGGAAGCGAGCCAGTGACGGTTAATGAAGCTAATCCTTTTTCTTTTGTCAGGAACCAAAGGTCCAAGATGGATCTTGTAAAATGCCAAAGTAACAACAGTTGGCATGAGAACTCAGTGGGAGTAAACTCATGGCTACACTTAATGAAGGAGGAGATGAAGTGAAACTCCAATATTGCAAGTCAAACTGAATGGAGTTGCTACTATCATTGGGAAAATTGGTCTCTTCTTTGCAGTGGTTACATTGCTGCTGTGCTAGCTCAAGGTCTTCTTAGCAGAGAAAATTCTGGATTGCTTCTTACCTCAGTTGGACAGGAGAGGATCTATTGGAGATGCTAGAGTATTTTGCTATTGCAGTTACCATTGTTGGTTGTTGTTGCGGTTCCTGAGGGCTGCCATTAGCTGTAACACTTAGCCTTTGCTTTTGCAATGAAGAAGATGATGAATGATAAAGCCCTTGTTCGTCACCTTGCTGCATGCGAAACAATGGGTTCAGCTACATGTATTTGCAGTGACAAGACCGGGACATTGACAACTAATCATATGACTGTTGTCCAAGGCATGTATTGGTGGTAATATATCAAAAAGATGTGGGTGATCATAAGAAGACTGAGAGTGTGTGCTCTCAAATTCCAGATATTGCTGTTAACCTTACTCTGCAATCTATATTCTGTAACACAAAGTGGAGAAATTGTTTTTGACAAGGATGGAAAGTTTGAAATATTACAGGAGCACCAGCACTGGAAACAGCTTTGTTGGAATTTGGATTATTACTGGGTGGAAATTTTATAACAGAGCATCAAAAAACTAAGATTGTCAAGGTTGAACCTTTCAACTCTTTGAAAGGAAGAGATATGGGGGTAGTAATACAGCTTCCACATGGTGGATTTCGTGTTCATTGTAAAGAAGGTGCTTCCCGAGATAGTGCTTGCTGCGTGTGACAAAGTTGTAGATACAGCTGGTGATGTTGTCCTTTTAAATGAGAACAACAAGGAATCATCTCGAGCAGATGATTGAAAATTTTGCCTGTGAAGCTCTCAGAACTTTATGTCTTCGCTTATATGGAAATGGATAGCTCCTATTCTGTCGAAGATGCAATCCCTCAAACAGGATACACGTGCATTGGAATAGTGGGTACTTAAAGATCCTGTCCGCCCTGGAAGTAAAAGAGTCTGTCGCATTATGTAGATCAGCTGGTATTGCTGTCAGAATGGTGACAGGAGATAATATAAATACTGCTAAAGACAATTGCCTTAGAATGTGGCATACTGACCGAGGGTGGTGTAGCCATTGAAGAGGTCCAGAGTTTCGAGAAAAAACTCCAAAAGAGTTGAATGAGCTGATTCCAAAAGTATTCAGGTAGGATTCCATTTGAAATCTCTAATGTAGACTGGTGAGCATACAAAAGGTTTGCTCTTAAATCTACTTTCTCTTATTTAGGTCATGGCTAAGATCTTCACCACTGGACAAGCTTACATTGGTAAAACATCTGAAAACCACGTATGATGAAAGTTGTTGCTGTAACTGGTGATGGTACGAATGATGCTCCTGCACTTCATGAGGCAGATATAGGATTGGCAATGGAGTATTGCAGGAACCGAGGTGATTATGTCTTAGCCCAATGTTTTCTTATAGTGATTGTGCTTGAATATTTGTTATCTATAATAAGTATCATTTCTCATGGTCTTTGGTTGATGACTCACTTCCATGGCATCCTTTGTTTCTTCTCGTTGACCTAATTAAACATAAATATGACCAAAAGTTGATAGTAATAGCGATAATAGAGTTGCATGTATTGAAAGGAAATTAACAAAACATATCAAAGATAAAGATAATATAATCAACATATAAGCAAGAAAGGTTATGGCAATATATGGAACATACATGTTAGTGGGGGCACCAATTGAATTGACATTCCTGGATGGGTTGAATTGGTTCACACCAGTGATAGAGCGATTGACACCATTTGGCTTGGATCCGATTTCACTTCACTTTTTACTTTTTCTTGAGAATGGTGGCTCACTCACTCTTTCTTGCCTAGGAGCATATTGCTTCATTAATTCAAAATGTTAGTAGTAGGTAAATGTTGTCAAAGTGGGCACTTGAGTGCTTGAGCGAAATTTTAGGCCCTTGAGCAGGCCTCTGCTTCATTGCCCATTAAAAGGAAGTGCCCGCTTTGGGTGCTTTGAGTGGCCAAGTGCCCAGGAGCAGGTGTTTGCCCACTTGGCGCCCGATCTAGATCTATTTAGCTTGAATCTGTTTACCTATTACTCTACCCCCATTCCTCCCCTGGCTTATTTATAACTTCTTTTATGTCATTTTTTATGGTTTTGAAGGTTGTATTGACTATTTTAACTTATATACCATTTTTGTCCTCCTGGCCTATTTTCCACCATCTATTTGATTCCTTTAACTTATATGTTATTTTAATATGTACTTGTATTTTAACTTGTATTAACTATATACTTATATTTTTTTCCATTTCTATTCTTTTAACTATATGACCTTGTATAATGTATACTATTTTGACTTCGTGATCAAGGTGCCTTATTAGTTTATTGATCGTTTGGAGTGGAAAATGATAAAATTTATGTTTATATATACGTCTTATTGTTAGGATTTTTTGTTATATTTGGTGTGGCTGACCGTGGATCGCCCCTAGTCTTACTACTTAAGTAGATGCTTAAGCGGTAAAGGGACCTTTGGTCACTTTGTTACCCTTGACAACCATTAGTAGGGTTCTAAACCCAGTCGGATTTGGTACCCGAATTGATAGGTTTCAATTCCGATATGAATTTAGTGTTTTCGATTCCAAAAATTTCGAAATGCTAATTTTGAAATTGATATCAAAATCTGAATATTTTCATATCGATTTCGCTAACCTAGTCATCATTTAATGCCTCCTTCATCTCCTCCCCTCCGTCATCAACTTATCGAAAGCACGTCCCGTTCCCACTAGCAACACCACCGACCACTGGCAATGTTCATCCTTGAATATCTGCTGGTATTGAGTCCCTCTGGCTCTTTGGCTTAACTTGTAATGCCACACCCTCCACTTTTTGTACGCCAATGAGTGGTCACCTGCTGCCCTTGCCTATAGCACTTCGAGGAATTACGTTGCCTTGGATTTGTAGGATGTACGGCGAAACATCCCGAGAGAGGTTACCAATGCCACCAGTGAGTGGTGTAGACAACGAGAAGAGATGTTGTAGATCGTTGAAGGAACACAGTCGGACAGCTTGTTGCTACCCGTACTTAGATATTTACAACTTGAGGAAGGTCGGGTCGAGGGTCGGCCCGGGGTTGGACTCGGCCCCAGAAACCACGACTTAGTCGGATGCGGTTGCGACCCCGGAGTCGGATGGGGTCGAACGGGGTTGAATTTTTATTTATTTTTATTAAAAAAATAAAAAAATAAAAAAATATAAAATAACAAATAGAAAATTATTTTTATATTATATATATATTTATGTGAGACATAAAAATATACATAAATATATAATTATATTTTTTATGTTATAATTGAATATGAGTGTTTATCTATGTATATAAGTAAATATGATATGTGTGAAAAGAGAAGAGAGTTAAAATAGATTTTTTATAAAATTTAAGTATATAACACATTTACTTCGGTTATAGAATTTATACTATGTGCGATAGTATAAGTGATAGTAGAAAATATTGTTGTCGTATTATTAAACGGGGGACATAGAGTAGTCGCGGACTCGACTTTGGGTTGGGCGACTTGAGCGCGGCCAAGGTCACCGGGTTGGGTGACCCGGTGGCCGACTCGGGCGACCCAGCGCATGAAAGGCACTTTGTAGAGTCACTCGGGCTAGGTCGTTTCCGAGCCGGTCAGCACGGAAACCGGCCCCGGGTCGGGTGACCGGTTGGCGACCCGGCCTTCGAAGATTCCAACACTTGGGATGGCATCGAGTTCTATTAGGATGCCCCGCTACTGAAGTAGGTTGTCGATTGGGGAGAAGGAGGAGGTGGGGGTACTATGTTATCGAGGCGACTACTTCAAGTCTGGGAAGTCTTTCGAGATGAGGCCTCGAGCGGCTCGCTTAGCCCCATGACCGCCTCGGGCGGTTGTCTTTTACTGCCTCGATTATCTCGGAAACACGTAATATACTTTTTTATTTTTTTCTTATTTTTAGATTTATTTTTTGGTTTGTTGTTTAGTTCGACTTAAGACCGTATCTTATATGTTGTATTTCTTTTCTTTTTAAAAATCAATGAAAATGATGACTTTTTGTATCGCGTTCAAAAAACTTTAAGATCGAAAAAGACAAAGAAGACTTGAGAATTATTGTTCAATTATTGTTTACTTTTGTGTTTATTTTTAGAATTATTAACGTACTTTAACATTGTATATTTTAGAACTATTGTTCAATTATTGTCACTTGACATATTAATGTACTTAAATTGTTGTTTGAACGCTGCGGTAGCATAGAAAGCGTACGTCTTTTTTACATTTTTTTGATGTTATTTTCTACATTTTTTGATATATTTCAAGTTTTCTTAGATATATTTCTTGCATTTTTAATATATATTTCTTGCATTTTTAAATATATCTCTTGTAGTTTATAAATATTTTTTATTTTTTAGAAGTATTTCATACTTTTTACAATATTTTCAATCTTGTTAGAGGTATGTATTGTTTTTCTTAAAAAGCTTAAATATTGTATAAATCATAAAAATATATATAATAATAATAAATAAAAATTATTACCTCAACGCCTGAGGCACCTGCCTTAAGCGCCTAAGGCGAAAGTGAGGCCTCTGCTCACCTCGGTCCACGGTTGTGTCAATCTCCCGAACTACGTAGATGAATGAGGACATTGAATGCAATTGTTTTTGAGATCTTAGAGAATCTTTTCTTTTCATACTCTACGAGAAAGCGAGATCAACGATATGAATTCTATATAAATATGAATTATTCTTTTATTTTCTACTATATGTTGATG